>JAXIVH010000037.1:2833110-2846488 GCA_036785325.1 Urophycis tenuis | reverse complement strand
TAATGTGTTTGGGGGGGTCACTGGATCTACAGTGATAATGTGTTTGTAGGGTCACTGGTTCTACAGTGATAATGTGTTTGGGGGGGTCACTGGATCTACAGTGATAATGTGTTTGTAGGGTCACTGGTTCTACAGTGATAATGTGTTTGGGGGGGTCACTGGATCTACAGTGATAATGTGTTTGTAGGGTCACTGGTTCTACAGTGATAATGTGTTTGGGGGGGGTCACTGGATCTACAGTGATAATGTGTTTGTAGGGTCACTGGTTCTACAGTGATAATGTGTTTGGGGGGTCAGTGGCTCTACGGTGATGTTTCTAGGGTCTCTACCTCTACAATGATAATGCTTTGATTAATGTATGTTTTTCTCTGAGAGACAAGACGTTCTGACACTGAGATGTTCTCCAAGTACAACAGCAGCTGTGATAGTTGGTTGGTGAGAGGAGAAAAGCTTCCTTTGTCTTATCTTCCTGTTTGACTGCAATCTTGAGGAGACAGACAAGGGACAACACAGGATATAACATCTATCTTGTATCATGATGTATAGATTTTTAAACATTGATCCATCTTCCAGCATCATCCTGATCATAACATCAGACCCAGGTTGGTCTTGAAGCTCTACCCACTAGAGCAGGAAGTGTGATGTTAATATGTTAATATGTTATTTGTGAATATGTGTTTGTAGCCTTGAGCTGAATATTAACCTGCCCTCTGGACTAACAGACATTACATTTCAGGGAAGACGGGGGAATTTCCCTAGCTAGATCCTAGAAGCCCAGGCTAGCTTTTATCCTCTTGCCAGGATAATTGGCTCGCTTGACGCTAAAGGCTAAAGGCTAAAAGACACCTGAAGAGTGTGTGTGTGTGTGTGTGTGTGTGTGTGTGTGTGTGTGTGTGTGAGAGAGGAGTGCTACCTGTCCTCTGGGTCTGCTGACCTTGTGAGGACTCTGCTTGTGAGGACTTTGCAGGAAACCTCCTACACAATAACACAATACAGACAGCTGTGTGTGTGTTTGCGTGCATGTGTGTGTCTGTGTGTGTTGTTTCCGAGAGTCCAGGGTTAGGGCAGGTGGTGTAGTACTGGAGAACCTTGCCATATAGCTTATGTGCTCATGTTTCCTTCAGCGTTAGCTAGCTCACCTTGTGGACAATATGTATTTCAAACCCTGAATCCTTCTGCTGAGTAATACACGGCTAGTTATTATTCAGTACAAGCCACTGATCAATAAACTAGTCAACATGTTGATCTATAACTCGAACACAGACTCAATGTCTCTGACTCATCATGTAGCCCAAGGTTCACCTACTCCTCCTTCTTTGCTGACTCCCTCCCTCCCTCTTACCCTCCCCCCCAGGGGAAGCCAAAAATATCCCTCCATACCCCGGGCCCAACAAGATGAGAGACTGTTACTGCACTGTCAACCTGGACCAGGAAGAGGTTTTCAGAACCAAGATCATCGAAAAGTCACTTTGGTACTCTCCTACACACATTCCTGTCCATCCATCTGTCTCCCACACACATATGTGTGTCCATCCTGCTGTCTTCTTAGTTCCCTTGTTCCTCCCAGTGTTCCTCCTCTTAGTTCCTTCTTCTGGATGAGTAAGAGTGTTGCGTGTCTAACCTCACGATGAGCCATTGAGCGGTCTGTTTGAATTAAAAATGAAATATATACTAGTTATAATCAATCTGTAATGAACTGTTATCAAGATCTTAGAGTCTATGTATAGCAACTTGTGGGAAGGTTGAAGCCCAGTTTGCATGAAGCCCAGTTAGGATGAAGCTAAGCTTGATGTCACCAGACTTAAGACAACGTTCCTTGCCCCTCCAGTCCGTTCTATGGGGAGGACTTCTACTGTGAGATCCCCCGGAGCTTCCGACACCTCTCCTTCTACATCTTCGACAGGGACGTTTTCAGAAGAGACAACAGCATCGGTAACCTTAACCCCTAACCCCCAGCTCCCCTAACCCTCAACCCCCAGTATCCTTAACCATTAACTCGTTGCCCCAGGTAACCTTACCCTTAACCTCCAATACCCAGAAACCTTTACCCCAGTACCCTTAATCCTTTACCCCAAGAACCCTTAACCTTTAATCCCCCATACCCTTAACCCTGTATATGTGTGTGTGGATATGTGTGTGTGTGTGTGTGTGTGTGTGTGTGTGTGTGTGTGTGTGTGTGTGTGTGTGTGTGCGTGTGTATCTGTGTGGGTGTGTTGCAGGCAAGGTAGCAGTACAAAAGGAGGACCTCCAGAAGTACCACGCTAAAGACACCTGGTTCCCCCTGCAGCCAGTCAGTGCGGACTCAGAGGTCCAGGTAACGCTTCGTCATAGTCACTCTTAACCACAGTCTTCATCACTCTTAACCACACACTTCATCATACTCTTCATAACCTCGGACTGGGGTTCTCTAGACTCTGGTGTACTGGTGTACCTCAGTCTTGCAAATATCTGCACTATGACCCTGCATCTGTTACCTAGGTAACTGGTGTATTGTGGAGGTCTAGGAACACAGACAAGCACACACACACGCAAGCACACACCCTGAACAGTGTGTGTGTGTGTGTGTGTGTGTGTGTGTGCGTGTGTGTGTGTGTGTGTGTGTGTGTGTGTGTGTGTGTGTGTGTGTGTGTGTGTGTGTGTGTGTGAGGGAACAGAGGTTCATTCTTCCAAGATGCAAAGAGAGAGGGGGGGGGGGGGACTGAGAGAGAGTAAGAGAGTGAGAGAGATAGAAATAGAGAGAGAGAGATTGTGGTGTTAGGATCAAGTGAAGGAGGAAGAGTCAATAGAGAACCCATTGTTTGTCATGTGTGTGTGTGTGTGTGCACGTGTGCGTGCACTGCTTGAATGGAGATGCTGTGAGTTAATGGAAGTGAACAGCTGGCCCACCACAATGATGTCAGCCCGTAGACAAATAAACTAACTTACAAATCAAACTAACACCCGACCTAAACGCCTCAACATGCCTCTTTTGCATCCTTTTTCTGAATCCTTCACGCACATGCAATGCAACAATGTTGCAAAGTGTTACAATGTACTGTATACTTCTACAAAGGCTTACAAAATGTGTCTTCACACCAAATGTATACAAGAGGGGGATTTCTACACCAACGACACAGTCAGGTGCGCAACATCTGGGGATAGTAGAACATTTAAAGTGGCAACATCTGGGGATAATAGAACATTTAAAGCAGTGCACGATTCGGTCAACATGACCGACAAGAGACTTAGCTCATGGTGAAACCAGTCAGAGTATTGTTACCAGTCATAGTAGTGTTACCAGTCAGAGTAATGTCACCAGTCAGAGTATTGTTACCAGTCATAGTAGTGTCACCAGTCAGAGTATTGTTACCAGTCATAGTAGTGTTACCAGTCATAGTAGTGTTACCAGTCAGAGTAGTGTTACCAGTCAGAGTAGTGTTACCAGTCATAGTAGTGTTACCAGTCAGAGTAGTGTTACCAGTCAGAGTAGTGTCACCAGTCAGAGTAGTGTCACCAGTCAGAGTAGTGTTACCAGACCCGTGTCCATTACGTCCGACGTGGCTTCCCCTGCTGGAACTACATTCGGGTTCTCTTAGCATTGGAGTTGTCATTTTCAAGTGTTTCACAATTCCACCAGAGCCTTGGAGTATAACAAACGTTTTGGAGAGTAGTACAGCAGAGTACAGCAATTACACAATTTCAAAGTGTATTACAATCAAAGCTAAGTCAGGCTAGCCTTCAACTAAAAGGTTGCATAAGCAGCCCCACTCTGCAATTCACCAGTCAGTAGTCTGCAACATCTTGGAGGATGTTTGGTGCTTTCGTGCCTTTGAGTTGATTGACATTTATGCGACAGGGCTCTGCACCCATCTTGCTAGGTGACGTTGATGTTGCAGATGCTTGAACTAACTCCTGAACTCACTCCTAAACTAATCCATGAACTAACACTTGAATTATGTCTGTCTGAACTAACTCCTGAACCGATTCTGAACTAACACCTGAACTGATGCCTAAACTAACTAATGTCCAAACTAAAATGAACAAGGCAGGGTTTGGCTGTACTGTAAAACTGTCAGCTGGATGTTCAAAACCCCTTTAATCTCTGCACTATATTTGTGTGTGTGTGTGTGTGTGTGTGTGTGTGTGTGTGTGTGTGTGTTCAGGGTAAGGTGCACTTGGAGCTGCGTCTGAGTGAGGTCATCACAGACAGCGGAGTCGTCTGCCATAAACTAGCAACAAGGTACACACACACAAGCACAAGCACACACACAGCCTTGTATTATACACATATTATACTATTATACACAATACACATTATTGTTATTATTGTTTTTTCTAGTTTTACGGGTGTTTGAGCCTTTATGAACAGGGCAGACAGGAGACAGACAGGAGAGCATAGACAATGCAGTGCAGACGGAGTGGAGACAGACATGACATCTAGACAGACAGCAGGGTGAAGAAACATAGTAGGGTACAGACAGACAGGACAGTGAAGTCAAACAGGATAGTAGGAAGAAGAAGATGCAGACACATAACAAGTTGTTAAATGGGTAATTGTATTTTCTGCTTCAATCATCAAACAATTAGTTATGAACCTGTAAGACCAACAAGCACATGTCTTGACAGAACAGTAGGAAAGACAGGATGACAGAGAGATGTGTGTGTTGTAAGAAGGCTATGCAGGGGTAATATCAGCAAGCTTAGTGGACAGGAAACACTTGGGGATTACAAGTAGTAGCTTACTACCTTATTTGATGTGACTCTACCAACTACCTTATATTATGTTAATAATGTGTGTATGTCTGCATGTGAATGTCTGTGTGCTTGTATTTGTGTGTGCATTTGTGTGAGTGTGGTGTTGTGTATGCACTGATTGCTGATGACCTTTTAAAAGGTTGACAGCACCCAAGTGGCCTTGTCTTACCTCTATACATTGTCATGTCACCGGCCAATCACACAGAAATCCAACCTCTACCATCATCTCGGGCGATGCAGTGTCAAGTGTATCATCATGATATTATGGGATGTATCTCAGGTGCTGGAGAGCCAGGTGTATTAACATGTTATTATGGGATGTGTCTCAGTGTGCTGGAGTCTAGGGTCATTTAACATGTTATTATGGGGTGTGTCTCAGTGTGCTGGAGTGTCAGGTCATTAACATGTTATTATGGGGTGTGTCTCGGTGCTGGAGTCTAGGGTCACTTAACATGTTATTATGGGATGTGTCTCAGTGTGCTGGAGTCTAGGGTAATTTAACATGTTATTATGGGATGTGTCTCAGGGTGCTGGAGTCTCAGGTGATGTAACATGTTATTATGGGGTTTGTCTCAGGGTGCTCGAGTGTCAGGTCATTTAACATGTTATTATGGGGTGTGTCTCAGGGTGCTGGAGTGTCAGGTGATGTAACATGTTATTATGGGGTGTGTCTCAGGGTGCTGGAGTGTCAGGTTATGTAACATGTTATTATGGGATTTGTCTCAGGGTGCTGGAGTCTCAGGTGATGCAACATGTTATTATGGGGTGTGTCTCAGGATGCTGGAGTGTCAGGTGATGTAACATGTTATTATGGGATGTGTCTCAGGGTGCTGGAGTGTCAGGTCATTTAACATGTTATTATGGGATGTGTCTCAGGGTGCTGGAGTGTCAGGTCATTTAACATGTTATTATGGGATGTGTCTCAGGGTGCTGGAGTCTCAGGTCATTTAACATGTTATTATGGGATTTGTCTCAGGGTGCTGGAGTCTCAGGTGATGCAACATGTTATTATGGGGTGTGTCTCAGGGTGCTCGAGTGTCAGGTCATTTAACATGTTATTATGGGGTGTGTCTCAGGGTGCTGGAGTGTCAGGTGATGTAACATGTTATTATGGGATGTGTCTCAGGGTGCTGGAATGTCAGGTCATTTAACATGTTATTATGGGATGTGTCTCAGGGTGCTGGAGTGTCAGGTCATTTAACATGTTATTATGGGATGTGTCTCAGGGTGCTGGAGTCTCAGGTGATGCAACATGTTATTATGGGATGTGTCTCAGGGTGCTGGAGTGTCAGGTCATTTAACATGTTATTATGGGATGTGTCTCAGGGTGCTGGAGTGTCAGGTCAATTAACATGTTATTATGGGATGTGTCTCAGGGTGCTGGAGTGTCAGGTCATTTGACATGTTATTATTGGATGTGTCTCAGGGTGCTGGAGTGTCAGGTCATTTAACATGTTATTATTGGATGTGTCTCAGGGTGCTGGAGTGTCAGGTCATTTAACATGTTATTATGGGATGTGTCTCAGGGTGCTGGAGTGTCAGGTCATTTAACATGTTATTATTGGATGTGTCTCAGGGTGCTGGAGTGTCAGGGTCTACCAATAGTCAACGGCCAGTGTGATCCATATGCTGCTGTCTCCCTACTGGGTCCATCCAGGTCAGAGGTTTCACACACACACACACACACACACACACACACACACACACACAAACACACACACTCTCACCGTCTACTGGGCTCTGCAGGTCAGAGGCGAAGAAGACGAAGGTGAAGAAGAAGACCAACAACCCTCAGTTTGATGAGGTGTTCTACTTTGAGGTGAAACATGGATTTTTTTGTTGAGTAGGAACATCTTACACTCATCTTGCATCATCTGCTGCTACCTTAAGAGACCTAATGACATCTATCTATCTCTCTCTCTCTCTCTCTCTCTGTCTCTCTCGCTAGGTTACTCGCCCACTCAGCTACACCAAGCGGCAGTTTGATGTTGAAGAAGAGGATGTGGATAAGCTAGCGTTGAGGTAATGCTGCCGACAGAGGAAGGTCATTCACGTACGGCTCAGTCAGACCAATCATGTGGGGCTGTCACTTCATGGCCCGTTTGCGTGGCATCATGTTGTGGACTTAAACCCCCCCCTCATGGCAGGGTGGTACAGCTCTGGAGAGGACACCAGGGCAGCGGTCAGTCCCTCATCCATCTTCACAGTTGCCCGGTGAACAGTGGAATGCTACAATGCTAACGTTACATGGTAAACAAGGTCCTTCTTCCTGTGGGCGTCTGATCATCAGATCACGTGATTGGTCACCGCAGCGTGGCGCCAGCTTGAGATTCTCCAGAAGTTGATTCTGTTTTAACTTTTCGGCGCAGGCTGCTGGGTTGACTTTTTTCACAAGCCCATGCTGCTCACAGTGCCACAGCTGAAACACAGCTCCTGTTGGACGAGGGGGACCTGGTGTGGTCACCCAAATGCCTGATTTGGTCTGAATGAGCCCCTAGTCTGTTAGTGAGTCACTAAGTTAGTTAGTTAGTAGTTAGTTACTTAGTTGTGTTCCCTCCCATGTGTCATGTAGCTGTCAACAGTCCTGCTCTCAAGTGTTCACACTGAAGGCAATTTTTTTTGCTAATATGCGATTCAGTTCTGATTTGGGTCACTTTCCTACATTGTCATGAATGGGTCAGAACATAGTCCGATCGGAATTCATGAGTTCATGCAACTTTTACGTGACTTTAGATGTCTCATTTCTGCCTGGTTGGAGTCAGTGGAGGGTCAGTGAAAATAGTAGTTCAAAGAAGTAATGTTGGTTAGTGATTAATAATTATAAGTTGGTCTCTGCCGACTCCAATTAAGGCAGGGAAAGATACGCACTGTGAATTTCCTTATTTTTACCGTAACCACAGGGCTGTTCTCAGGGCCCTGAGCAGCCCTTATAGGGCCGCCCACTCCCAGGGCCACAGGTATGCCAGGTAACTGAAAATCCCTCCCTCTCTCTCTCCCCCCTTGCTGCTAAACCCATTTATCTGAAAGTTAGTCACAATGTTTGGAGCATATGATGACCAGGTGCTGTTTTCTGATTGGCTGGCAGAGTGGACCTATGGAACGCCAGCAACCTGAAGTTTGGAGATGAGTTTCTGGGCGGAGTTCGTGTTCCTCTAAAGGTGCTGGGGCCAACAGGGGTCCATGAAGCCTGGTGAGACCCTTAATCCTCCTAACCTTCTACTCTTACTGGTCCATGAAGCCTGTTGAGACCCTTAATCCTCCTAACCTTCTACTCTTACTGGTCCATGAAGCCTGGTGAGACCCTTAATCCTCCTAACCTTCTACTCTTACTAGTCCATGAAGCCTTTTGAATGTCTTATTCGTTCATGTTTACTTGTTTACTGGTCGACAATTTCTGATGAGACCCTTTAACCCAACTGGTTCATTTTTACTTGTTTTATTGTTGTACTCAGTGTTCAAATGACATGGGAGCCAGAGGGAGCCGAGCTCCCATAAAGTGAGGACTGTTTCCCATAAAGGCAACAAAGGTGTCTGCCGCATGTGGCATTGTAATTTCAAGTTAAACAACGCTCATTATCCATCCCTCTGTGCCGGCGTGCGGTCTCTTACCATTAAATACGTTAAATTAAAATATAGGCCCCTACGGAACGTAGACTGTAGCCTACACTCGGGAATGCAGCGTGACTGCACTTCACCACCACACCACTGGGCGATGTGGGCAAAGTGCATACGTTCGATTAGATTTGAAGACTACATGTATTATTGTGTTTGACACTGAGGATATCTGAGACGGTGATCTAGTTCAAATGAGCTACGTTTTCTTTCATTGCATTGTTAAATTGAGAATGACAACAGTCAGACTAAATCTTTTAGTGTATTTCTTTGTATCGGGAAATTGAAATGAAATATTGCAATCAATAAGATATGTTGAAATTATTAGAAATCCATCCATCCATCCATCCATGTCCTCCGCTTATCCGGGGTCGGGTCGCGGGGGCAGCAGCCTGAGGAGAGAAGCCCAGACTTCCCTCTCCCCAGCCACTTCGTCCAGCTCTTCCGGGGGGATCCCGAGGCGTTCCCATGCCAGCCAAGAGACATAGTCCCTCCAGCGTGTCCTGGGTCTTCCCCGGGGCCTCCTCCCGGAGGGACGTGCCCGGAACACCTCCCCAGGGAGGCGTCCAGGAGGCATCCTCACTAGATGCCCGAGCCACTGCAACTGGCTCCTCTCGATGCGGAGGAGCAGCGGTTCTACTCTGAGCCCCTCCCGGATGACCGAGCTTCTCACCCTATCTCTAAGGGAGAGCCCGGACACCCTGCGGAGGAAACTCATTTCGGCCGCTTGTATTCGCGATCTCGTTCTTTCGGTCACTACCCACAGCTCGTGACCATAGGTGAGGGTAGGAACGTAGATTGACCGGTAAATCGAGAGCTTCGCCTTTAGGTGCAGAGCCCGCATCACTGCCCACGCCGCACCGATCCGTCGGTCAATCTCCCGCTCCATCCTCCCCTCACTCCTGAACAAGACCCCGAGATACTTGAACTCCTCCACTTGAGGCAGAATCTCCTCCCCGACCCGGAGAGTGCACTCCACCCTTTTCCGGCCGAGAACCATGGCCTCGGATTTGGAGGTGCTGATCCTCATCCCAGCCGTTTCACATTCGGCTGCGAACCGCTCCAGTGAGAGCTGAAGGTCACGGCCCGATGAAGCCAACAGGACAAGATTATCTGCGAAAAGCAGTGACGCAATCCTGAGGCCACCGAACCATAACCCCTCAACGCCCTGGCTGCGCCTAGAAATTATGTCCATAAAAGTTGTGAACAGAATCGGTGACAAAGGGCAGCCCTGGCGGAGGCCAACCCTCACCGGAAACAGGCTCGACTTACTGCCGGCAATGCGGACCAAGCTCTGGCACCGCATTGCCAGGGACCCGATGGCCCGTAACAGCGGGCCCGGTACCCCATACTCCCTGAGCACCCCCCACAGGGCTCCCCGAGGGACACGGTCCCTAACCCGGTCGAACGCCTTCTCCAAGTCCACAAAGCACATGTAGACTGGTTGGGCGAACTCCCATGCACCCTCGAGTACCGCGCCAAGGGTATAGAGCTGGTCTTATTAGAAATCCATTTCTGTAAAAAAATATCTCTGTGTCTGTTATGTGCGTGTGTCAAGTTATAGCCTAGGGCCTACCATGCCACGGTAAGGCTATGCGTGTGGTGCGGTAGCTTTTTTTATGAGATTGAGAGACCCCCCTTAATGACAAAAAGATAATTAGAACCCTGCTTGTACTGCCTGGTGAGATCCTTTAACCTTACTGGTTTTACTAGCCTGGTGAGATTCTGCTCACCTTACATATTTCACTGGTGATACCCTCATAACCAGACTTGCTTTACTGGTTTTACTAGCTTGGTGAGACCCTGCTACCCTTACTGGTTCTGCTGGTTTTCATGGTTCATGTTTTACTGGTTTTATCGGTTCATGTTCGACTGGCTTCACTGGTTCATAATGTATTGGTTTTCTGGTTAAGGTTTTACTGGTTCATGTTCTCCTAGTTTAACTGGTTCTTGTTTTGCTGGTTTCACTGGTTCATGTTTTGGCAATTGTACTGGTTTATGTTTCACTAGTTTTGCTTTTTAATTTTAATAATTTTTTTTTTTTTTGCTTTTTAATCTTTGTAATTTTACGTTTATTTCAGTTACTTCACTTACCTCAAATTTAGATGGGAAAGCTGTCCAGCTATGACGCCTAGCTAACCTAGCTAACCTAGTGAACCCAGTCCAACGTTACCAACACCATAACCAGGTTAAGGGAGGGTTTGATTCCTATTGTGCGTGGACCAAACATCAGATAAATAAATGTATGTGTTTACACATAAATGTGTTATGTTTGTGTGTGTGTTTCTAGGTACTTCCTGCAGCCCAGGGAGGGTGGTGGCAGGGTCATGAAGGTGGAGGAGCTGGGGTCTCTCCGTCTGAACATCGTCTACACCGAGGACCATGTGTTCTCCTCCCACCGGTACAACCCTCTCAGGGACCTCCTGCTGCTCTCTGCTAGCATAAAGGTAAGTTAGGCTTGCTCTCTGCTAGCATACAGGTGAGAGACAGCTCACCTGTATACTAGCATACAGGTGAGCTATGGCTGCTCTCTGCCAGCATACAGGTGAGAGACAGCTCACCTGTATACTAGCATACAGGTGAGCTATGGCTGCTCTCTGCTAGCATACAGGTGAGAGACAGCTCACCTGTATACTAGCATACAACTGAGCTATGGCTGCTCTCTGCTAGCATACAGGTGAGAGACAGCTCACCTGTATACTAGCATACAGGTGAGCTATGGCTGCTCTCTGCCAGCATACAGGTGAGAGACAGCTCACCTGTATACTAGCATACAGCTGAGCTATGGCTGCTCTCTGCTAGCATATGGGTTAGGCTGCTTTCTGCTTACATACTGTTGGTGTGAGTGTGTGTCTGTGTGTGTGAGTGAGTGCGTGAGCCTTTAGCAGTCCTTAATGATGTGGGCTTGTCACACTCGCTGTGTTCTGATAGAAGAGACTTCTGCTTCCTATGCGTGTTGGGAAACAATCAGATCATCTGTCTTATTGGAGCCAGTCCAGGACCGATGACGTGCTCTCAAATACTTTACTCTGCTATGAGAACTTAGTCGTACTGTCATACTTATACTCTAATACTAATACAAGAGTGTCAGGTCACTTCATTTAGGAAGCACATTTAAAAAAGTTTAAAAAATGCAGCTTGGATGAATAAAACCATAATTTACAGCATGAAATACGGCAGAATGCCAGGGAGAAAAGCTGTGTTTTCAAGTGGGATTTGACGGTGTCAGAAATAGCGGTAGAACAGTCAGAGGGCCTAAGAGAGACCTGCAGTTGAGGTGTCAGATAACCTAAGCCTCCTTCACACATTAAAGTAAATTCCCAGTAAGTTCCCAGTAAATTACTGCTATAGTTATTTTCTCTATTCACACACGCAGCGACGTTGTGGAACATTTCCGCCTGATGCCCGTCACACACAGCATAGCAAGAGTGACAGAGCTGGATCTGTCTGTCCGTCTGTCTGTCTGTCTTTCTGGACCAAGAGACAGGCCAGCAGATGGCAGTAATGCAACACTTATGGATGCCAGCCGCCATAAAACTTGAACAGGGAGAGGAGCTTTTCAAAATCTGTCCAGTTTCCTGCTTTTGGTGAAAGGAGGAGCTTGGTTTCAAACCAAAGAAGCACAAAGCATTAAGAAGACCAACAGATGTTATCCATCATCCGCAGCCTCTTGTGATTGGTTTGCTAAGTCATGTGACAGACGATCCACCTGACGTGTGCGCCTCTCCCGGCAACGTTGCTGTTTTCATTCACAACACTGCGAATGATTCTTAGCTGGCAGATTGGTGCCGATTTCCTGGGATATCGATCCTGCTTCATATAACCCTATGTGTGTGTGGGTTAGAGTTAGGGTTGGGGCAGGGGTCGGCAAACGTTTTGGCTCAAGGGCCACATTGTGTTTTGGAAATAGACAGCCGGACCGAGCCACTGTACAAAAATAAACAAATAATTGCAATTGCATGTAAAACCTTGTTTTTTTTTAAAAAAGGAAAGAAAACAACTCTCCCAAGTTTAGTTGTTCATTGAATTTGAATGGGAACAGTGTTGTTGGTCACCCTTTTTTGCAAGTGCATCAAAGTTGGGTCTCATTTTACTTGTGGGAATTCGCAGTATAGCCCCCAAGTGTACATCAGCGAGCTGAGCTCTGTGATTTATTGAGGGTCATCACACTGAAGGTCTGCTCACACTCATAGGTCGAGCCAAATAACATCAGTGTCCTCTGTGCCACCAGTCGTTTGTTTGGAAACATTGTTTCGTTCAGTGAGGCATAGTTTATCAGTTGAACCTTTAAGACAGTCACATTGCAGGTCAATGAGCTCCAACTGCAGCTCCTCTGGTGCTGTTTCGTAGTCCAGTGACAGGGGACATGACACCAGCTGAAGTAACTTCTCGATTCTTTCAAAATCAGAAAATCTACGGCAGAATTCTGTGTGCAGATTGCCCATTGATTTACTATATTTACTTGCATGCAGAGGGGCCTCTTTGAGCATTGCGTGGAATGTGTGTGGCATGTGTGGAAATGTGTGAATGATTTCTGTGTGATTCGTTTTGAAAATAAAGTCAATCTGGCTTTGAAGGCTTTCACATTTGAGTACATGTCATGCACAAATTGATCCTTCCCTTGTAGCTTCACATTCAACTCATTTAAGTGTGCCAACACATCCACTGCGAACTACAGGTCACAAAGCCAGTCTGCGTCGTGCAGCTCAGGAAAATCATCAGCTTGCTCCGCCAACTCCAAAAAATATCCGATCTCTTCTCTGAGCTCCCACACTCTCTGGCACACTTTCCCCAAACTGAGCCACCGGACATTGGAGTGGTAAAGTAAATCCTGGTGGTCAACATCGGCCTCATCAATTAATTTAATGAATTGGCGATGAGTAAGGCCCCTCGCTCTGATGGACTTCACGAGTTTTACGACAGCATTCACTACGTGATCTGGTGGATAATGCAATGTAGGAACCTCCAACCCAGGCCTTTCTTCTTTCACTTTGTCCTGAATTCTTTTTAGCAACCCAACGTTTTTTCCTGA
>JAXIVH010000037.1:2645610-2828110 GCA_036785325.1 Urophycis tenuis | reverse complement strand
CGTGGTGATTAAAGCGTTGCCATGGTGATCACAGTGTTACCGTGGTGATTAAAGCGTTGCCATGGTGGTCACAGTGTTACCGTGGTGATTAAAGCGTTGCCATGGTGGTCACAGTGTTACTGTGGTGATTAAAGCGTTGCCATGGTAGTCACAGTGTTACCGTGGTGATTAAAGCGTTGCCATGGTGATCACAGTGTTACCGTGGTGATTAAAGCGTTGCCATGGTGATCACAGTGTTACTGTGGTGATTAAAGCGTTGCCATGGTGGTCACAGTGTTACCGTGGTGATTAAAGCGTTGCCTTGGTGGTCACAGTGTTACCATGGTGATTAAAGCGTTGCCTTGGTGGTCACAGTGTTGCCGTGGTGATTGTCTCTCCAGGGTGATGATCAAGCGGGCACAGGGCAGGAACCGCTTCGGGAGGAAGAACTTCAAGAAGCGCTGGTTCCGGCTGACCAACCATGAGTTGACCTACCACAAAACCAAAGGTCGTCTCCACGGTTCCACTGGCCTGTTACAACCCGAGACACTGCAAATACGGCGGTTCATTTTAGACCATGGTCATTTGTTGAATGACATTCTGATGTGTATATATGTGTAGGCTTAGACATGGACTTAACTATACATACAGGTATACAAAACATATGTTCATACAGGTAGATGTTAATGTATTATTGTCCTGTGTCGTTTCTTTTCTGTTCAGGAGAAGGCGCTTTGTGCAGCATCCCCATTGATAACATCCTAGCAGTGGAAAGACTAGAGGAAGAGTCTTTCAAGATGAAAAATGTGAGAACAAACAAACTGTTATATATTTAACAGTATATATATATTGTGGCAACCTCGGGGAGAAGAAGAGGTGCCACCAAACCAATATTGAGAAGTATAGCACTGTCCACACCAGTTTCACGATTTATCTACTTTATTGTAGGTTCGTTCGGGATAGGGAGAGAGGAGGGGGGGGCCTCAAGCGCTGGACTCGTCGGCGGCGGTTGAGCGTGGGGTTCGGTGCACGGGGTCGGGTTCGCAGTCGGTCCAGGGTTCGATCAGCCGGCGGGGTTCTCCTGGGGAAAAGGGTTATACACGGCGCTTTGTGTTCTCTCCTGCTCACTACCACCATCGTCTCCTACACCTTCCCCGTTGGGTGCTCTTCCTGCTGCTTTTAACTCCTCTTCCCTCATTAGGGCTAGTGGCTGCAGCTGCTCCACTTTGCCCAGGTGTCTCTGCTTCATTCAGAGGAGAAAGAGAGAAGCGCTCCGTGGCCACCAGATGGCAGGGTGCCACGTAAACCCCACCCACCACTTTCCCACATCTCCTCCCCCCTACCTGTACCCGGCGGGCGCCACATACCCCCCCCCTCAGCTCCGACCCTGTGGGAGGGGCGGTCCAGCAGCTCAGGGCGTCCCGCCGGGACAAGGCGTCTGCGTTTCCATGAGCCGCCCCCGGCCTATGAGTGACCGACCACGCATACGGCTGTAGGGCCAGGAACCAGCGTGTGACGCGGGCGTTAGTGTCTTTGTTTCGGGCCATCCATACCAATGGGGCGTGGTCGGTGACCAGGGTGAACTGCCGTCCTAACAGGTAATATTTCAGTTTATCCACAGCCCATTTTATTGCCAGACATTCTTTTTCTACCGTCGAGTAATTCTTCTCTCTGGGTAATAGCTTACGGCTAATGAAGGTGATGGGGTGTTCCTCCCCTTCTCTTAGTTGTGACAGGACGGCACCCACCCCGGTCTCCGATGCGTCTGTCTGGACCACCAGGGGGAGGGAGAAGTCCGGCGTCACCAGCACCGGGTTGGAGCAGAGGGCGTCTTTTAAGGCCCGGAACTCCCCCTCCACCTCTGGGGTCCACTTCACCCGGTCCGGTTGTTGGTTCCTGGTGAGCTCTGTGAGGGGGCCTGCAATGGAGGAGAAGTGAGGGACAAAACGGCGGTAATAGCTAGCTAAGCCCAGGAATACTTTCACCTGTCGTTTGCTAAGGGGGCGGGGCCACTCGCGGATAGACCCTTCCCTACCTGGGGCTTCACACATCCTCGCCCAATGGTGAACCCCAGATAGTTGGCTTCTTGAAGGCCGAGGCGACACTTTTTGGGGTTGGCTGTGAGCCCCGACTCCCTCAGAGCCTGAAGCACCGCGTTCAGCTGAGCCAGGTGGGTCCCCCACTCCTCCCCGTGGACCACGATGTCGTCCAGGTACGCTGCCGCGTACTCCTGGTGGGGACGAAGCACCTGGTCCATCAGCCGTTGGAAGGTGGCTGGGGCCCCGTGTAATCCGAAGGGGAGTCGTCTACATTGGAACAGACCGTCGGGGGTTGCTAAGTCTTCTCCCAGGCTTCAGGGGAGAGGGCCACCTGCCAGTACCCCTTCGTTAAGTCCAGCGTCGAGATGGACCGGGCCTTCCCCAGTCGCTCGATGAGCTCGTCTACTCGGGGCATGGGGTAGGCGTCGAACTGCGAGATGGAATTTAGCTGCCGGAAGTCATTGCAAAATCGCACCGTTCCATCTGGCTTGGGCACCAGAACGATGGGACTACACCACTCACTCCTGGACTCCTCTATGATTCCAGCTTTTAACATTTTGTTAACCTCCTCTTTTATGGCGACCTTTCTCGCCTCAGGGACCCGATAGGGCCGTAGTTTTACCTTCCCTCCGGGGGGGGTGATGATGGGGTGGTCGTTGAGGGTGGTGTAGCCCGCCTCGGTGGAGAACTGATGGGGTGGTCGTTGAGGGTGGTGTAGCCCGCCTCAGTGGAGAACTGATGGGGTGGTCGTTGAGGGTGGTGTAGCCCGCCTCGGTGGAGAACACCTTCCTGTGCCGCTGTATTAGCTCCTGGAGGTCTTGCTTCTGCCGTGGTGTGAGCTGCTCGCCTACGGGAATGGTTTCCGTCTCCCCCGCCTGGGGCTCCTGGGGGGGGGAGAGAGAGAGCAGAGCCTCGGGGGCCACCCACCTTTTCAGGAGATTGATGTGGTATATTTTGGTCTCTTGTCGTCGGCCGGGCCGCCGCACCCGATAGTTCACCTCTCCCATCCTCTCGATCACTTCATATGGCCCTTGCCATCGGGCCAGGAATTTGCATTCCACGGTGGGGACCAGGACTAATACTTTCTCTCCCACCTGAAATTCCCTTGGTTGGGCCCCCCGGTTGTAGACCCGCGCTTGAGCAGTCTGGGCCTCGGCCATATGTTCCCGCACTAGGGGCCAGAGGGTAGCCATCCGGTCGCGGAGCCCCTCGACGTGCTCGACCATTGTGCGGTGGGGGGAGGGCTGGTGTTCCCAAGCCTCCTTGGCCAAGTCCAGCAGTCCCCTGGGCCTTCTCCCGTACAACAGTTCGAAAGGGGAGAAGCCGGTGGACGCCTGTGGTACTTCACGGATAGAAAACATCAAAAAGGGGAGGAGCTGATCCCAGTTCCTCCCATCCAATTCCATTACTTTCCTTAACATTTTCTTTAATGTCTGGTTGAACCTCTCTACCAGTCCATCAGTTTGGGGGTGATACACCGAAGTGCATAGCTGTTTGACTCGGAGTAGCTTACACATATCCCTCATCAGCCTCGACATAAATGGGGTACCCTGATCGGTCAGGATCTCCTCCGGGATGCCGACTCGGGTGAACATCAGAACCAGCTCTCTGGCAATACCCTTCGTGGCCATGGTGCTGAGGGGTATGGCTTCCCGGTATCGAGGGGCATAGTCCAGTACCACTAGGATGTACTGGAACCCGCCGCTGCTCCTCGGTAGGGGTCCCACCAGGTCCATGGCGATGCGGCTAAACGGAGTCGCTATAATGGGGAGGGGGATTAGTGGGGCTCTTACGTGCGGTCGAGGGGCTACCATCTGGCAGTCGGCGCACTGCCGGCAGTGGTCCTCCACTGCCCTCTTCACTCCTGGCCAATAGAAGCGGGCGATTACCCTCTCGAGGGTCTTCTCTACACCGAGGTGAGCGCCGAGTAGGTGGCTGTGCGCTAGTTGGAGTACTGATGGGGTGAACGCGCGCGGCACCAGCAGCTGCTCGATCTGCTCCCCAGCCTCCATCACCACCCGATATAGGAGCTGGTTTTTAATGGCAAAGAAGGGGTGGGTTAATGGTCTTACCCCTTGCATGGGTTGGCCGTCCACCACTGCCACCTGGCTCAAGGCGTTGGCGAGGTTGGGGTCCTCCAGCTGCGCGGCCCTGAACCGTCCCGTCAGCTGCGCCGGCAGGGGGGGGGCGTCAGAGCCCAAGGGGAACATCTCGAGGAGGTCGTCGCCCTCCTCGGCGGGGGAGAGGGGTCTCCTCTCGGGGGCCGGGGCCCGTGTCTCTTCCTCGACCCTCTCCGCAGCGGCACTGGCCGCGCCCTCGGAAAGGGGTTCCGTGGAGTCCCCTGGCTCTCCCTCCTGGAAACCACATAGGGGGGGGCTATGGCGGGGTCTCCGGCTCCGGGGCGGGCTTCGTTCTCCGTCCCTACTCGCCAGGGAGCGCCACAGGGCAGGGAACAGGGCCGCGTCCCGCCCAATGAGGACCTCTACGGGCAGCTCCGGAACGAGCCCCACCGTCCCCTCGAACACGCCCTTGGTGGTCTGCATGCGGATACTCGCCGTGGGATACTGCCGGGTCTCTCCATGGATACATGTCACGGCTAGTTTTCCGGGGAGGAGGGGACCTGGGGCGTACTCGGGTCGCGCCAGCGTCACCGCGCTGCCCGAGTCCAGGAGGGCTGAGGCGTCTTGTCCATTGAGGCGAACAGGGGTTACTGCGGAGGGCCCGTCCATCTGGCCCCAGCAGACCGTGAGGAGGCCGCAGGGCTTTCGGGGATTTGAGTCTGATGAGGCCGTCGGCATGGCCACGTCCTGGCGGTGGGGGCACGCCCAGGACAGGTGTCCCACCTCCCCGCAGCTGAAGCAGCGTCTCTGCTCCGCTGACGACCCTCTGGGTTCCCCGATGAAGCGTGAAGGGGGCTTCGCTGGTTCCGGTGCTGGGGGGGGGTTTCGGGCCCGCCCGGTGTTCTCCGCCTTCCCAGGTCGGCTGGGCCGTAGTACGGCGTGGGCCGCCAGGTATCCTTCGACCAGGGTTACCAGCTGTTCGGCACTCTGGGGATTGCTCTGACACGCAAGCTTTTTCCCTTGTGGGGCAGGGCCCGGAGGTACCGGTCCATGACGACCCTTTCTACGGGGCCAGGGCCCGAGGGCTCAGCGGCCAGCCAACGGTTGATGAGTCGGGTGAGCTCATACATTTGCCCCCGGGGCGGCTCGGCGGGGTTGAAAGTCCAGTCGTGGACCCGCTGCGCTCGGAAGAGGAGGGTGTGCCCGAGCCTCTTCTGAATCTCCTCCTTCAGCTCGTCGTAGGAGACCGCCTGCTCCATACATAGGTCCTGATATGCGCTTTGGGCCGCCCCGGAGAGGAAGGGTGCGATCAGGTCCGTCCACTGGGCTCGGGGCCAGCCTTCCCTGGTCGCGGTCCGTTCGAACGTGAGGAGGAACGTTTCCACATCATCGGCCTCGGTTTGCTTCACTAGGAACCTCGCCGGCTGGATAGTACGTCCTTGGTCTCGGTCGAGGAGCCAGTTCACAAGCCCGGTGTGGTGTTCCTGCTGCGCCTTCTGCATCTCCATTAACTGGCCAAGCATTGCGCTGTAATCGGGGGGTTGTCGCCATATCTGGGATCTGGTGCGTCTGGGTCTCAATATTGGTTTGTTTACTGCGCTGCCTGCGTTCTCCACCATGTGTGGCAACCTCGGGGAGAAGAAGAGGTGCCACCAAACCAATATTGAGAAGTATAGCACTGTCCACACCAGTTTCACGATTTATCTACTTTATTGTAGGTTCGTTCGGGATAGGGAGAGAGGAGGGGGGGGCCTCAAGCGCTGGACTCGTCGTCGGCGGTTGAGCGTGGGGTTCGGTGCACGGGGTCGGGTTCGCAGTCGGTCCAGGGTTCGATCAGCCGGCGGGGTTCTCCTGGGGAAAAGGGTTATACACGGCGCTTTGTGTTCTCTCCTGCTCTCTACCACCATCGTCTCCTACACCTTCCCCGTTGGGTGCTCTTCCTGCTGCTTTTAACTCCTCTTCCCTCATTAGGGCTAGTGGCTGCAGCTGCTCCACTTTGCCCAGGTGTCTCTGCTTCATTCAGAGGAGAAAGAGAGAAGCGCTCCGTGGCCACCAGATGGCAGGGTGCCACGTAAACCCCACCCACCACTTTCCCACATCTCCTCCCCCCTACCTGTACCCGGCGGGCGCCACAATATATATGTATATGTTTAATACTCCTCATTGAATGCTACCTCTCAAATATCTGTCATTCTGATGTGCTCTATTAATTTCAACTCATTTCTTCCTCCACATTGTGTTGCAGTTTTGCACAAAGCACTCTATAAATAAAGTTTAATTTGATTTGTGAGGGTTATGTGGGTATTAAAGGAGATGCCCCATATATGCACCTGAGTTCCCCAGGTAACAGCACAGCGACCCCACACACACACTGAGTGAATTACACCTTAAAACTCAACCAAACACATTCAGCTCCTATAGTGGGTTTAGGTTATGCCAGAACAAGCATAAAGTAACCAGCTGAAAAAAAATCCAACTTCTCCCTTCAGGCCTTCCTCAAAGACACACATAGTGTTTGGGTTGATTAAGACAGCACTAGCTCTGGCTTTGTGGAGGACGCTGGTTATGTGCAGCGAGACACACCAAAGGCCTGCCACCGACCCCCTCCTTTTTGCCTCATTTATTGATTGCTGTTATGCTGTGAAGAGAATGTCCCCAAATATGACATAAAATGCTTGTTTAATAAATGGCCTAGCTTTAACACACAGCCTGGCCTCAGATGTTCCAGGTGGTGCAGCCCGAGCGTGCGCTCTACATCCAGGCCAACAACTGTGTGGAGGCGCGGGACTGGATGGACATCCTCACCAAGGTCAGCCACTGTAACCGCAAGAGACTCACCACCTTCCACCCCTCGGCCTTCCTCAACGGGCACTGGCTCTGCTGCCGCCTGTCGGCTGAAGCTGCCCCCGGATGTACTCCGTGCACCGAGTCAGTACCACCCCCTCACACTCACCACCACCACCCCCTCACACTAACCACTACCACACCCTCACACTCACCACTACCACCCCCTCACACTCACCACTACCACCCCCTCACACTAACCACTACCACACCCTCACACTCACCACTACCCCCCCTCACACTCACCACTACCACCCCCTCACACTAACCACTACCACACCCTCACACTCACCACTACCCCCCCCTCACACTAACCACTACCCCCCCTCACACTAACCACTACCCCCCCTCACACTCACCACTACCACCCCCTCACACTCACCACTACCACCCCCCACACTCACCACTACCACCCCCTCACACTCATCACCACCACCCGGTCACACTCACCACTACCACCCCCTCACACTCACCACTACCACACCCTCACACTCACCACTACCACCCCCTCACACTCACCACTACCCCCCTCACACTCACCACTACCACCCCCTCACACTCACCACTACCACCCCTCACACTCACCACTACCACCCCCTCACACTCACCACTACCACACCCTCACACTCACCACTACCCCCCTCACACTCACCACTACCACCCCCTCACACTAACCACTACCACCCCCTCACACTCACCACTACCACCCCCTCACACTCACCACTACCACCCCCCACACTCACCACTACCACCCCCCACACTAACCACTACCACCCCCTCACACTAACCACTACCACCCCCTCACACTCACCACTACCACCCCCTCACACTCACCACTACCACCCCCTCACACTCACCACTACCCCCCTCACACTCACCACTACCACCCCCTCACACTCACCACTACCACACCCTCACACTCACCACTACCCCCCCCTCACACTCACCACTACCACACCCTCACACTCACCACTACCACCCCCCACACTCACCACTACCACCCCCTCACACTCATCACCACCACCCGGTCACACTCACCACTACCACCCCCTCACACTCATCACCACCACCCGGTCACACTCACCACTACCACCCCCTCACACTAACCACTACCACCCCCTCACACTAACCACTACCACACCCTCACACTCACCACTACCACACCCTCACACTCACCACTACCAACCCTAATGTTTGTACATGTGTGTGTCTGTGTGTCTGTGTGCGTGCGTGTATGTGCGTGTGTGTCCAGGGGTCTACCAGACAACATCCAGCTAGATGTGGACGGAGACCGTGAGACAGAGAGAATCTACTCTCTGTTTAGCTGCTATATGAGCAAGCTGGTCAAGATGCAAGGTACCTGTCTGTGTGTGTGTGTGTGTGTGTGTGTGTGTGTGTGTGTGTGTGTGTGTGTTCTCCCGGAGACACAATGCGGCTTCCGGCAGGCCAGATCCACCACCGACATGGTCTTCACCCTGAGACAGCTAATGGAGATGTGCAGGGAGCAGCGCAAACACCTCTATATAGCTTTTATTGACCTCAGCAAGGCCTTCGACACCATTAAACGCGAGATGCTCTGGCAACAGCTCTCCAAACTTGGGGTACCACCCAAGTTTCTCTCCATCCTGCAACAGCTACACGATGGGATGTACGCCAGAGTCCTCACAGGGGAACTCCAGTCCGAGCCCTTGGAGGTGAATGTTGGGGTGAAGCAAGGCTGTGTCTTGGCACCGGTACTCTTCAACCTTTTTCTCTCTGCCGTCACACACCTCTTCCACCATGCCACGAAACCCGGAGACGGCGTCAATCTGGAATACCGTCTGGACGGTAATCTTTTTAACATCCGTCGCCTCCAGGCACACACGAAGACGAGGAGAGACCAAATCCATGAGCTGCAATACGCTGATGATGCAGTTCTAGCACACAGCCCAGAGTCTCTGCAGCACGCCCTCAACACCATCGTCTCTCTTTATCAATCCTTTGGGCTTCAGGTCAACACCCAAAAAACAGAGGTCATGTCCCAACTCATCACCCAACCTGCCTCACCCCAAAGCTTTCATATAAATGGTGTCCCACTCAAAAAAGTTGAGCACTTTACTTACCTTGGCTCCACACTATCCTCACACTGCTTCCTTGACACCGAAATACACACCCGCATCAACAAAGCCTCATCAGCCTTTGGACGACTGCGTAGCAGAGTCTTCAACAATAACAACCTGAAGGTCAGCACCAAGGTGGCCGTCTACAATGCAGTGTGTCTCTCATCTCTACTGTACGGCGCAGAAACATGGACCCCATACAGACGGCACATCATAAACCTGGAGGGTTTCCACATCCGCTGCCTCCAAAAGATCCTTGGTCTATCCTGGGAAGACCGTGTCCCCCACACGGAAATCCTGGACAGCACCAATTCCATCTGCATTGAAGCAGCTGTTGCCAAAAGGCACCTACGGTGGATAGGACACACCATCCGCATGCCTGACCACCGCCTACCCCGCCAAGTCCTCTATGGCCAACTAAGGGACGCAAAACGGGCTGCTGGTGGGCAAAAAAGGCGCTTTAAGGACTACACCAAAGACCTCCTCAAGCGCATAAACATCAACCCCACGGAGCTTGAAACTCTGGCTCACGACCGATTAGCCTGGCAGGCCATCTGTGCCAGTGCAACGTCTCACATACATAACAGTATTCAGCAGAGCAGGGCCGAGAGACGTGCCCAGAGACACCAGAGAGCAGCCCACATTCCTCCTACGTCCGGGCTCCCCTGCCCCGACTGCGGACGATTGATCGGCTCACGCATCGGCCTCGATAGCCACCTGAAGTGGCACAAACGGCAACGTCGCTGAACCCCCCCTCCCTCCCCCCCCCCATCCTCACCATAAAGCAAGCGTCATCATCGTACACGATGGACAGCTAAGAGAGTGTGTGTGTGTGTGTGTGCTTGTGTGTGTGTGTGTGTGTGTGTGTGTGTGTGTGTGTGTGTGTGTGTGTGCTTGTGTGTGTGTGTGTGTGTGTGTGCTTGTGTGTGTGTGTGTGTGTGTGTGTGTGTGTGTGCTTGTGTGTGTGTGTGTGTGTGTGTGTGTGTGCTTGTGTGTGTGTGCTTGTGTGTGTGTGTGTGTGTGTGTGTGCTTGTGTGTGTGTGTGTGTATGTGTGTTTGTGTGTGTGTGCTTGTGTGTGTGTGTGTATGCACGCTACAAATCACAGAGGGGTGTGGCAGCATTTGGGTGTAATATAATAGATTGAAACACTACCAAGACTACTATGTTGATATAGTATTTAAGTACTACATGATGACCTGTGTTAATACAGCGTATGAACTGTGTTAATGCAGTGCATAAACTGTTATTGCAGTGTATAAACTGTCAATACAGTCTATGCACTGTGTTAAAACAGTGTGTTTTACTGTATCAACAGAGGCTTGTGGCAGCAGACCTGTGTTAATGCAGTGTATGAACTGTTAATGCAGTGTATAAACTGTTAATACAGTGTATGAACTGTGTTAAAACAGTGTGTTTTACTGTATCAACAGAGGCTTGTGGCAGCAGATGTGTGTACTGTGTTAATACAGTATTTAAAGGCTTTATGTATAAACTGTGTTAATGCAGTGTGTTTTACTGTAAGATAAGATAAATTCACAAGTGACCAGCAGTACAGTGGGAAAAGAGTACGAAAAACAAGAGTATGTATACAATAAATTTACCAATTTGAAATCAAATTATAATAAAAAACTATTAGAATAAGATAACCATACTATATAGATGTAACTGTCAGTTTGTAGGTGACCTGTGCATTAAATAGATAAATATGACTAAATTATAAATATAAATGTGCCAATGTGCAGGGTTCCTGAGATAATGGAGAAAATAAGTAAATACCAGGTTTAAACAACAGTCCTGGGGTGTGGTGTTTAGTCCGTAATCAGGTCGAGAACGGAGGTGTTGGGGCTTTCGAGATGTTGGGAGCGGGTGGTTGAGGTGTTGTAGAGTCTGATAGCTGATGGGATGAAAGAGCTCCCCAAGCCCTTTGAGGCACGTGGCTGAGTGAGCCTGTGGCTGAATGTGCTCCTGAGTTGAGAGGGTGAGAGGGATTGTCCAGGATCGCCTGCAGCTTTCCCCTCATCCTCCTCTCAGTTACAGACTCCACACCGTCCAGCTTCATCCCCACCACAGAGCTCGCCTTCCTCACCAGCTTATTCAGCTTGCTGGCACCTCCGCTCCCAATGCCTCCTCCCCAGCACACTATAGCGAAGAAGGTGACACTGGCTACCACAGACTAGTAGAACATCTGTAGCAGCCTACACATTGAAAGATCTGAGCCTCCTCAGGAAGAACAGCCTACTCTGTCCCTCCCTGTAGAGGGCCTCAGTGTTGTCCGACCAGTCCAGTTTATTGTTCAGATGCACCCCAAGGAACTTACCGGTAACCACCATCTCAGCGTCCTCCCCATTTATGGAAACCGGTAATGGGGGGCTCTTTCTGTGCCGGAAGTCCACCACCAGCTCCTTGGTTTTCCCGGTGTTGAGCTGAAGGTGGTTCCCGTCAAACCCTCCCACAAAGTTCAAAACTAGTAGTAACTAGTTAAGAACTTAACTAGTATCTTACTGTATCAACAGTGGCTTGTGCCAGCAGACCTGTGTTAATACAGTATTTAAAGGTTTAATGTATAAACTGTTAATGCTGTGTACAAACTGTTAATACAGTGTATGATCTGTGTTGATGCAGTATATGAACTGTTAATGCAGTGTATTAACTGTGTTGATGCAGTGTATGATCTGTGTTATTGCAGTGTATAAACTGTTAATACAGTGTATGAACTGTGTTAATGCAGTGTGTTTTACTGTATCTACAGAGGCTTGTGGCAGCAGGTCTGTGTTAATACGGTATTTAAAGGTTTAATGTATATACTGTGTTAATGCAGTGTACAAACTGTTAATACTGTGTATGAACTGTGTTAATGCAGTGTATGATCTGTGTTGATGCAGTGTATGAACTGTTAATGCCTTGTGTGAACTGTGTTGATGCAGTGTATGAACTGTTAATGCAGTGTTTTTTACTGTATCTACAGAGGCTTGTGGCAGCAGGTCTGTGTTAATACAGTATTTAAAGGTTTAATGTAAAACTGTG
Source organism: Urophycis tenuis (assembly GCA_036785325.1). Taxonomy (NCBI): domain Eukaryota; kingdom Metazoa; phylum Chordata; class Actinopteri; order Gadiformes; family Phycidae; genus Urophycis; species Urophycis tenuis. The sequence goes on along the minus strand of JAXIVH010000037.1, from coordinate 2,816,064 downwards.
TTAATGCAGTGTACAAACTGTTAATACAGTGTATGAACTGTGTTAATGCAGTGTATGATCTGTGTTGATGCAGTGTATGAACTGTTAATGCAGTGTATGAACTGTGTTAATGCAGTGTATGAACTGTTAATGCAGTGTGTTTTACTGTATCTACAGAGGCTTGTGGCAGCAGGTCTGTGTTAATACAGTATTTAAAGGTTTAATGTAAAACTGTGTTAATGCAGTGTACAAACTGTTAATACAGTGTATGAACTGTGTTAATGCAGTGTATGATCTGTGTTGATGCAGTGTATGAACTGTTAATGCCTTGTATGAACTGTGTTGATGCAGTATATGAACTGTTAATGCAGTGTATGATCTGTGTTGATGCAGTGTATGAACTGTTAATGCAGTGTATGAACTGTTAATGCAGTGTGTTTTACTGTATCTACAGAGGCTTGTGGCAGCAGGTCTGTGTACGACGGCCCGGAGCAAGACGAGTACTCAAGCTTTGTGATCGACGAGCCCCAGGAGACATACAAGACCCTGAAGATGGTGGTTTCAGCTGTACAGACGCTGGAGCAGAGACACACGCAGTACCGCCGGGACAAGTTCAAGAAGACCAAGATTGGCAGCCAGTATGTAACCACAGTGCTAACGTTTTAGAAGGTTTCAGTGAGACAGTACGGCAGTGGGGCCGTAGTAGCTCAGCGGATAGACTGGGTTGCACTAACCGTAGGTTCAGCGGTTCGATCCCCTTGATCCCCCTCCTTCAACTGTCCACATGTCGAACCCCACAAATGTACTGATTGTAAGTCGCTTTGGACAAAAGCGCTTGCTAAATACCCCTTTACCCTGTACAGTACATAAACACAGTGGACGTGTTTTATAAGGTTTCAGTGAGACAGTACATAAACACAGTGGACATGTTTTATAAGGTTTCAGTGAGACAGTAAATAAACACAGTGGACATGTTTTATAAGGTTTCAGTGAGACAGTAAATAAACACAGTGGACATGTTTTATAAGGTTTCAGTGAGACAGTAAATAAACACAGTGGACATGTTTTATAAGGTTTCAGTGAGACAGTAAATAAACACAGTGGACATGTTTTATAAGGTTTCAGTGAGACAGTACATAAACACAGTGGACATGTTTTATAAGGTTTCAGTGAGACAGTACATAAACACAGTGGACATGTTTTATAAGGTTTCAGTGAGACAGTACATAAACACAGTGGACATGTTTTATAAGGTTTCAGTGAGACAGTACATAAATACAGTGGACATGTTTTACAAGGTTTCAGTGAGACAGTACATAAGTTTTAGCAAATGTAATTGAAACACATACACACTGTTTTTAAACACGTTTTATAATGTTTAATTGAAACCGAACGTGAACATATGTTCCAAAGTTCTATTGAAAGAGTGTAAATGCAGCATGAGGATATTTATCACCTAATGCTGCTTTCAATGTGATGTGTTTCAGGGAACATCCGATCGGAGACAAAACCTTCCAGTGCTATGTCCGCCAGCAGTCAGAGAGCTCCACCTACTCCATCTAAGCCCCACCCACACCACTTAAGCTCAACCTCTGTAAAGGGTTACCATGATGACCAAGACCAGCAAGATTTCTTTCATTGAAGAAAGAGAGCCTTCATTTTAACAACTTACTTACTCCAGTGTTTTAAAATGCTTTCATATTTCTCAAAATAGATGAGGAGAAGCTTCATAATAACAGCTCTTGAGGCTGCAAACTGTGACTTTTATCACTTTCAAATTGGGAGAGGGAAACATTTCTTTAGACTCGTTAGTGCTGAAAGTGGACGGAAGAGAGAATCTCTTCGCTGCACTTTACTGTCCTGAACCCAAGACGACCGCCCCATTCACATCTTTCAGAGAAAAAAAGTTGTTTTATTCATTGTTGTTTTTTAATATTTTGTATTGATATTAATGTCTATTTCATTGCATTATACGCCTCACAGACCAAACTCATGGTGGAAGGACTTTATTTCCCAGGTTTCAACCTTCTCAGTAAGGGAAGGACAGGCCGGCATGACAGTTCATGGGACAAATGTTATGCTAGGCTAGGCTGTTAGCATCCCAGTGGTTCCCCCCAAACCTCTCTGGACCTTACCATCACTGTGCTTACATTTCTGTGTGTGACTCTGATGTTAACTTGAAAATAGAAACACCAACGAGAAATCTCCTTCAGCACAGGAACATGGATATCCTTTTTCTGCATCGGGATGTGCATTACTGTAAACCTACACTGTTGTCACTATGTCATCCTAACCTTGTTGCACAGTACAGTACCCTAACCCTGTCAGATCTTACAGTACTCTAACCCAGTCACACAGTACCCTAACCCTGTCAGACCGTACAGTACCCTAACCCTGTCACACAGTACCCTAATCCTGTCACACAGTACCCTAACCCTGTCAGACCGTACAGTACCCAAACCCTGTCACACAGTACCCTAACCCTGTCACACAGTACCCTAACCCTGTCAGACCGTACAGTACCCTAACCCTGTCACACAGTACCCTAATCCTGTCACACAGTACCCTAACCCTGCCAGACAGAAGGTCTACTACCTAGTAGACACTACCTACGGTCATTATTCCAGAGAGTCAAACAATTGCAATGCTGTGCAAAACTGTTCAGATGCCCTGCTTTGTATTCTCTACAAGTAATCCGGGATCTTTTTAACCAATATGTTCCCTAGTTTCAATTTCACTTTCTGATACTAATCTTCCTACATCTGTCTATGTTTCTGGGTTTCTGTTGGATTTCAACCAGGGTTAGCGATTCCAGATCTCCTGTTGATGAGATAAAATAGTACTTTATTAATCCCAGCTGGTAAATTGGAATGACTTGTCCTCCTCTCCCGCCTTACGAACATTTTGAACAAAGTCACCCTTCCGGTTGGAAGGAACCTCAAACCTCGGTAGGTTTGTAGGAACGCCAAATTATTTCACCATTAGAGAGCGTACAGGTTTCACCAGCTGATACCTGCAGGGTTGTTGATCTCCACCAGAGAGCGATGTTCTACCTTTACTGCCAACACTGAAAATACTTACGGTTCAAACTCGACAATAATGAACGTTACATATTTTTAATACCTCCTAAAACATTGCCACAGTAGCTGAAGGTTGTGTGAGGTGTGTGCTAACGATCTAGTGACCTGATGTTAGAATATCCCACCATATTCTGGTATCATCCCACTAGATGAGATCATCCAAGTCTGATTCAACTACTAAAGGGAAAAATGTTTTCTATTCTATATTTTAAAAGTATTAAAATAAGAAATATGTACATAAACTGTGTTAAGAAACATCATGACAATGAAAATTGTTAATAATACATGGTGTCTTTTTTTAATTTCACTCATTTCACTCATCACTATCATGTATCACTGGATCAATGTATTTACAGTATCTGTCAGTCTGTCTCTCCGTCTATCTGTCTCCATCTTTCAGAATTTACTTTTTACCTAAAGTATTGTGTGTGTGTGTGTGTGTGTGTGTGTGTGTGTGTGTGTGTGTGTGTGTGTGTGTGTGTGTGTGTATTGAATTCCTAGTGGTCACGTGTAACCCTATTTTCTGCATGAACGCCCCCCCGCTGTGCTTTAATCAATAGACTCAAAGTGCGTGAGTCCGCTGCCCAAGCTGCGTGTTTACGAGAAGCCGTGTACGTTATCTCACGCACTCTTGCGAGGAGCAGCGCTGGCAAACACACTCGGCATAGGCCCCCCACACACACACACACTCTCAACATAACCAAGAGGAAGGTTTTCCCCTGAGAGAAGAAGAAAAGGAGGAGAAGAGACCATGTGGAGGGCCAGCCTGACCTGCTGCATCGCGCTGCTGCTGGCGCTTGGCGACGCTCATCAATGTAAGTACCGATAATCAGCTGATCGAGCATCGATCTGGCTTCACCAGATACACGGAGGGTATCGACCCTGATGTGAGTCCTGTTCTGTTCGAATCTCTGCTCTATTCAAACCCCGGTTCCTTCTGGCCTCGCTGCTCCCGGTGAGAATGACGTCGTTTCTGGTAAATAACGCTTTCGCAAAGCGTCCAAATCCTCAGGGAGTTGAACCCAGTTTCTCCTGACGTGTCGTCGACAGTCCCGTGTGACGTGTTAATATGCTGCAGCAGCAATGTAGTCATGATGTCAACTTTTCTCCATAGTTTTAGTTCGGAGAGAATTAACACTTTGTCATCTGTGTGCGTGCAGTTCTCAGCAGGAGGTCAGCCTCCGTCTTCCTCGAGAGGAGGAGGAGGGCTTACTCCTTGTTCGAGGAGAGGATGAAGGGGAACTTGGAGCGTGAGTGTGTGGAGGAGCTGTGTAGCAAGGAGGAGGCGCGGGAGGTGTTTGAAAACGATCTGGAGACGGTGGGAAGTGACCGCATAACATCTCACTACTGACATAACTGTCACAATGTTACTATCACACTGTGATCAGGCCTATGTTACTTTCAAACTATTCAACCATTATCAAAATGTATCTGTAGCAAACGTTCATCAAACTATCAAACTATTTATGATGTTACTATGACATTATGATACTATCAAACTCTTACGTTACTCTCAATTATCAAGCTAGGCTACTTGATATATTATTTAACAGTTATCAAACTATTGTCTTTATAGAACTATCAAATTATCAAAAATTATTATGGAGCTATCAAATGTTTATCTTACTATCAAACTATTCATTATGTCATTATCAAACAGTTTCTATCGAACGTTTTATTATCTCATTATCAGACTATTTCTTGTAATCAAACAGACACCATGTTACTACACTATTTGTAATTTGTTTGCTTTCCCTCTTGTTCTGTTCAGGAATACTTCTACCCTAAATACATTGGTAAGTCATCCAAATAACTGAAACATTCCTATATTGTATGTTCTATGTCAGTTTTACTGACCGACAGACAGACAGACAGACTCCTAATATTTTAGCATAACCTATTTCATTAAATAAACGTCCTAGCTCAGCTCACTACTATATAACTAGTTCTACTTCTAACTACTGTTAAAGGTGCCGAGAGGTTTAAACAGCCTCAAAAGCTTTTTCATCGTCATAAAACGTCTCTAGATTGTTGTCACGGGAATGAATGAGCTGTGCTCTGGAACAGTGCGGACAACGATGGAGATGAAGAAGGAAATCATCTCGAAGCATGAGCACGGGATGTGTGTCTCATGCTGCTTCGCTTTATAGAAAGAAGTGATAAAGTTGTAGTTATTTTATTTTAGTTTCTCCAGGTTCAATGTAAAATGTTATAGCCTACATTAAATAGGCCTACTATCTGTGACGGTCGAAATATACAATTATCTGGGGCTCTGGAACAGATTAATTCATTTTACAATCATTCTTATAGGAAAAAATACTTTCACTTTTCGAACAATTCACAACTCGAACGGTCTTTTGGAACGAATTAATTAATTGGAGTATCGAAGTTTCACTCTACATGTAATTTAAAACATAGATCATTATATATTAGGATAGGATATGCATTATAAACAAATACATACCATATAATACATCATTCATTATGTAATAATTTTACATTTAAAATAATAAAACTCGGTTGCAGTGTGTATGGGATCTCATCGCGCCGGCATCAGCGCCAACTCAAACTCCGCCTCCGCACCACCTGACCTACGCACCTGCGTCACAGGTAACACTAATACTACTAGTACCTCCTGGGGCATATATAATCATATATACACTACATATATACATATATATAGGGTGTCTCTCTGTGTGTGTCTAGAGATCAGTAACCAGTGTCTCCCCTACCCCTGCTACAAGGAGGGCTCTGAGCACTGTGTGGATGGACACGCCTCCTTCACCTGTGTGTGTAGGACGGGGTGGAGGGGTCCATACTGTGACGAAGGTGAGTTTTGTTCAGTGATTTAGTGAGTGATTGATCTTCAGCTCACAGCCGTACCTCCGCAGTGCAGCAACAACAACGACCCACCACTATGCAGAAGACCTTCTGTGAGCGCCAGGCGTTATCGTACTGTATGTGTCAAGAACGTTTGCAGTAAGAGTTTGTATGGAATATGGACGGAGAATGTATGGAGATAAATCCACTTTACAATTATTCCCATGCTTTATGCAGACCGTAATCCAAACTTGAACATGGTGTATTTTAAATGCTGCATTGAGATGAAACATTCAGTGATTCTCCTGTGGTTCTTTTGCTCCTCTGTAGTTTATAACATTATTCCTGTCAACAAAGTATGATCATATTAATATTCTTTCGAGATCTGCGTGTTTCCATCAATAGATATTGACGAGTGTACAGACCCAGAGTTCCCTGCAGGCTGCAACCAGAAGTGTCTCAACATCCCAGGAGGGTTCCAGTGTGTGTGTGAAGAAGGTTTCTATCAAGCCCACGACACCAAGTGCACCGGTGAGGCCATGTTTGTGTTTGAGGAGAGGAGTAAACATAGATATTGTACTTTAACCCGCTGTTAAACTAACCCTCTGGGCTTGTCTTTATGGATTTCATTCTCACTTCCTTAGGCTCATGTTCAATGTTCCAAAGATTCTATAAATCATGTGTGATGTTTCCAGATATCGATGAGTGTCGCATGTACCCCAGCATCTGTGCCGAGCCGGCCAGATGTGTGAACATGCCGGGGATGTTTGAGTGTCGTTGTCCTCAGGGGTTCGAATATAACTCCATCTCCCAAAGTTGCTCTGGTGAGCCTGCAGTACCATCACCAAACACCACATTTACATCTAGTTCAAAAACCAGTTATATCTTTTTGAAACATTTATATCTGTTAAAATATAACTTCTATCTGGTTTATTATGATGTTATAATTGAATCATGTTATAGTATACGTATATTAGCTCTGCCAGAAGAGCATCATATTTAATTGTTATATATGTAATAATGTAATTTTCATATAAAGTTATATTGTTATAATGTTATAGTGAGATAATGTGATGGCTTTATGCTTTCATGTTATATGCTGGTGTGTTGTGGAATAGACTTGAAGTGTGTGTGTGTGTGTGTGTGTTTCCAGATGTGGATGAGTGTATGCAGGATGTGTGTGGAGGCGTCTGCCTGAATGTGCCCGGCAGCTTCACATGCCACTGTGAGGGGAGGAGGGGTCTGCGTCTGGGGGAGGATGGCCGGAGCTGTGAAGCCATCCCAGTGTGCCTCCCACTGCAAGACCACACTCACCCTGAGATGCTCTACCTGGGGGAGCAGTTCACTGGTCTACCCCTCGTCTACCTGCGTTACCGCTTACCTGAACACACCAAGTAACACCTAGATAGAATGTATACTGTGTATATATTGTATGTACACACTCATCTACCTGAACACACCAAGTAACACCTAGATAGAATGTATACTGTGTATATATTGTATGTACACACTCATCTACCTGAACACACCAAGTAACACCTAGATAGAATGTATACTGTGTATATATTGTATGTACACACTCATCTACCTGAACACACCAAGTAACACCTAGATAGAATGTATATATTGTATGTAGGGATGTCCGATATTTACTTTTTGCCGATATCCGATAGCCGATATTGTCCAAATTCTTAATTTCCGATACCGATATCAACCGATATAGTATACCGATATATACAGGCGTTTTTATTTTCGCCCAGACTAATTTTAGGTCCCATATCTCCTGTTGTGGAATTAACACATCATCTACTTTTATTGTGATGCCTCACTAGATTGCATTTCACAAATTAACACTGTCTATAAAAAATAAGGACACTATTTCAACTTCTGGAAAAGTGCCATATTTATGCATAAGCACATTATCGGTGGTAAAACCGATAACGATATGAACCGATATTTCAAAAATAGGCTAATATCGGCCGATATTATTGGTTGGCCGATATTATCGGACATCCCTAATTGTATGTACACACTCATCTACCTGAACACACCAAGTAACACCTAGATAGAATGTATACTGTGTATATATTGTATGTACACACTCATCTACCTGAACACACCAAGTAACACCTAGATAGAATGTATACTGTGTATATATTGTATGTACAAACTCATCTACCTGAACACACCAAGTAACACCTAGATAGAATGTATAATGTGTATATATTGTATGTACACACTCATCTACCTGAACACACCAAGTAACACCTAGATAGAATGTATATATTGTATGTACACACTCATCTACCTGAACTGTGTATATATTGTATGTACACACTCTTCTACCTGAACACACCAAGTAACACCTAGATAGAATGTTTACTGTGTATATATTGTATGTACACACTCATCTACCTGAACTGTGTATATATTGTATGTACACACTCTTCTACCTGAACACACCAAGTAACACCTAGATAGAATGTATACTGTGTATATATTGTATGTACACACTCATCTACCTGAACTATATTGTATGTACACACTCATCTACCTGAACTGTGTATATATTGTATGTACACACTCATCTACCGGAACTGTGTATATATTGTATGTACACACTCATCTACCTGAACACACCAAGTAACATCTAGATAGAATGTATACTGTGTATATATTGTATGTACACACTCATCTACCTGAACACACCAAGTAACACCTAGATAGAATGTATACTGTGTATATATTGTATGTACACACTCATCTACCTGAACACACCAAGTAACATCTAGATAGAATGTATACTGTGTATTTATTGTATGTACACACTCATCTACCTGAACACACCAAGTAACATCTAGATAGAATGTATACTGTGTATATATTGTATGTACACACTCATCTACCTGAACACACCAAGTAACACCTAGATAGAATGTATACTGTGTATATATTGTATGTACACACTCATCTACCTGAACACACCAAGTAACATCTAGATAGAATGTATACTGTGTATTTATTGTATGTACACACTCATCTACCTGAACACACCAAGTAACACCTAGATAGAATGTATACTGTGTATATATTGTATGTACACACTCATCTACCGGAACTGTGTATATATTGTATGTACACACTCATCTACCTGAACACACCAAGTAACATCTAGATAGAATGTATACTGTGTATATATTGTATGTACACACTCATCTACCTGAACTGTGTATATTGTTTGTACACACTCATCTACCTGACAGACCAAGTAATATATATACACTCATATATAAATATGCATGACCTCTGTGGTGACCCCAGGTTCTCAGCAGAATTTGACCTGCGGACCTTTGACCCTGAGGGCGTGGTGCTGTATGCTGAGGCCCAGCAGGGGTCCTGGTTCCTGCTGGGGCTCCGAGATGGACACATCGAGGTCCAATTCAAAAACCAGCACAGCTCCAAGGTTACTAGTGGAGGGAGAGCAGTCAACACCGGGGAGTGGCATGTAGTGAGTACCCTATACTATACTACTATACTACTATACTGCTGTACTACTATACTACAGTACTACTAAGCTGCTCTACTACTGTAATACTATACTGCTGTGCTACTATACTACTGTACTACTATACTGATCTACTGCTGTGCTACTATACTGCTGTACTACTATATTACTGTACTACTGTAATACTATACTGATGTGCTACTATACTACTGTACTACTATACTGCTCTACTGCTGTGCTACTATACTGCTGTACTACTATATTACTGTACTACTGTAATACTATACTGATGTGCTACTATACTACTGTACTACTATACTGCTCTACTGCTGTGCTACTATACTGCTGTACTACTATATTACTGTACTACTGTAATACTATACTGATGTGCTACTATACTACTGTACTACTATACTGCTCTACTGCTGTGCTACTATACTGCTGTACTACTATATTAGTGTACTACTATGCTGCTCTACTACTATACTGCTGTACTACTATACTGCTCTACTACTCTAGTACTCTACTACTGTACCACTCTACTACTATACTACTCTACTACTATACTATTCTACTACTATAGTACTCTACTACTCTACTACTATACTACTCTACTACTCTACTACTATACTACTCTACTACTATACTACTATACTGCTCTACTACTATACTACTCTACTACTGCCACTGTACAGCACTACTAAAACACACTTAAATGCTATACTCTGATGTATCTCAGGTGTATCTCTGCTAGTGTGTCACATCAAATGACCGCCATGCATTGTTAGCCATGAGTTGTGGTGTTGAAGTGCCTTTGAACGGGCCATGTGTTGCCGGTTCAGATCTCGGTGGACGAGCTGGACAGCAGCATCAGTGTGAAGATAGGCCGTGAGGCTGTGATGAACATCAACAGTCCGGACAGCTTGTTTGCGTCCATCAGTGGGAAGCTGGAGACGAAGGTCTTCATCGCCGGGCTGCCCAACCGCACAGACGTCATCAAACCTGTGAGCTGGGTTCCACGCCGCCAGACTTGTGTGTCTCGTCTCGACGTGGTTTACAATTTTGTGGTTGCAAGTTTAGTGCGGCACCTGTAGCCCAGTTTACCTTTCGATAGCTTTGGCTAAACAGCTTAGCATAGCAACAGCCTGGTCCAGTTCAACCAGGGCAAGCTGCAGGAATTCATTCTTCTGTCCTGGGTTGTTCTTCATCTACGCTCTATGCTGCAAGTATTTTGTTAAAAATGTTTGATTCTCTAACAAATTTTAAAGGATGTGTGACATTAACTGTTGTAACATATAATGCTAAGATTTCAAGTTTAGCCCCATAAATTAATCCCAGCAAGTGTAGTGTTTGTTTGTATTAGTTAGCTGTAGCCGTTACCTGCTGACTATCTACACGCCTCAGCGTACCGCAAACAACTAAGAGAATGTTGGGACCCTCAGTCATAATTATGTCCATGGAATGTCCTCCTCATGAAATTATACATCTTATCTGATTGTATTTAATGGTGATAAACTCACCAATTTTGCACCTCTACAGCTTGGAGCATCTTCTTTGTATAGACGTGCCTTTGGTTACATGAAAATCAATGTTTGTCACATCTGAGCAACTTTCTGTCAAGAAGTCTGAAGTGCTCAATGTTTCAGCGTTCTGAAGGTATTGCTTCACAGACTTCAGACATTGAAGCCAAAGCCATACCAACACAATGAAGGTGACCCAAGCCCTCCATAGTGGTGTCATATTGGTGAGTTCATCACTATTAAGTACAAATATGATCAGACTTATATTTAGATGAATGGCATATGGAGGGAACTGCCTTTAAGAGGTTGGGATGCAAACATCCTCTTAGTCTCCTGCAGCAACATGATATGATATATATATATATATATATAAATATATGTGTGTGTATACAGTATACAGTATATGTATGTTGTATGTCTACCAGATTAACCCTCGTCTGGACGGCTGCCTGCGTGGCTGGAACCTGCTGAACCAGGGGTCATTAGGGGTCAAGGAATTCATTCAGGGGAGGAAGAGTAAACACTGCTTTGTCTCCGTGGAAACAGGGTCCTACTTCACTGGAGCTGGCCATGCACGCTTCAGCATCCCCTACAGTCAGTGTGTGTGTGTGTGTGTGGTATTTTTGTTGTGTATAGTGTGTATATAGTTTACGTGTGTATATATCAATGGCAAAATATAAAATACTTATATATACACACAAAAAAAATACCTGTGAATAGATGAATAAGGTAAAAGAAGTTCAATTATTAATTGTTTATTATTCACTAGGACATAGGATCAATCAGATTTTAGTCATATTTCTTCACTGAAGAACACTGAACTGAGTGAGCTTCATAACATGGTGGTCATCCACTCTTTTGTGGCAGCTAAGCAGTCATGCAGGGAGGACATTTGGTTCAGGTTATTGTGTTGGGAAGAGAAATAGATCTGGAATCATCGGCATAACAGTGATGAAGGCTTCTGGGAAGTTGCTGAACAAATGACCCAGAGGAAGCATGTACAATGAGAAGAGTATTGGTCCAAGGAGCAACCTCTTGAGGGACTCCTCAGCAGGGGGGCTGAGAAGGACGCAAGATTTTTCATGGAAACATTAAAATATACATTAGTCAAGACTCAAACCAATTCAACACTGTATACTGTACCAGAAATGAGTAATTATATATATATATATGTGTGTGTTTGCGTGTGTCTAGCATGTGTCTAGGCATCTATGATATATATGATGTATTGTAGGTATATCTAATATATATATCTAATATACACAGTCTGTATCTAGGTGTGTGTCATCTACATCATCATGTGTGTTTAGATGGACAGGTGGAGGTGCGTCTCAACATCCGGCCGTCCCGTAGTACTGGGGTGCTCTTTGCCCTGGTCTCCAACAGCTCCATCCCCCTGTCTGTTGCCTTGGTAACGCAGGGGGAAAATGAGGCAGTACGTTGCAAACATTGTCTTCATCGTCATCCTCTTCGTTCTCCACACTACATCCTAGGGGTGATGTCCGATCTCTGACCTCTGACCTCTGACCTCTGTCGTCCAGGAACACCTACAGGTGTACCTGGATGGTGTTTCCGTGGCTACGCTGGAGTCCCTGATGCTGTGTTACCCAGAGCGACTTGCGGTGGTGCTGAGCATCAACAGCACCCACCTCCAGATCTCCGGTGACTCCACCTCATCCACCCACTATGCCCCGCCCACCACGCTAGGCCCCGCCCTTCAGAGGCTGGCCGTTGCCATGGAGATGCCCCTGGAGACATATGTTGGGGGGCTGCCTGGTCAGCTAGGTTTTATATCTTACAATCTTACACACATTCTTTATTTAATATTCACTTTATATCTTTGTAATCCAACACATATTCATATTGTATGCGTATTGATCAGCTCTCGCCCCCTGCCTCTCTCCAGATGACCTCCCTGTCTGGACCACTCCTGTCTCAGCGCACTACCACGGCTGCGTGACAGTGCATGTCAACGGAGAGCTGCTGGACTTTGATGAGGCGGAGGTCAAACATCACAGCATCAAGTCCCACTCCTGCCCCCCCTTCTCCGCCCCAGATCCCCAGCCACACAGGAAGTGACCGCATCAATCCTTCCTCCTCTCAAGGACAATCATTCCAGCAGGTGAAGGTGGAACATGCTGGACAGCTGGAGGAGGAGCTGCATATCTGAACACACTGAGCCTGACTTGTGAGTTGGTGATTTTTATCTAGGGAAATCTGGGTATTTGGGGACATCTGGCATTATTTGGGGACATCTGGGGTATTTGGGGACATCGGGGATTAGTTGGGGATATCTGGGGTATTTGGGGGAGACCTGGGGTATTTGGGGACATTAGAAGCTGGCTGTGAAGTCTTGGTTCTAGTAACAATTCCTTGGTAACATTTCTGGTGGGTTTATGGGGACATGCATGAAGCTACATAGGTGTGGAGCAAATTGACAGTTGATTTGTGGTTTTCTAAGATCCATTACAATTTGTGAAGTTTAGAAAAGAAAATACACATTGCATTACATTTATTTTATTTAGCTACACACTTCGCAGAGATATGTGAGCAGCGTGTGACTATGTATCGACAAATGAACATTGTTGCGTTAACTATGTTGTGAGTCACGAATCGGGCTTGTGTCACGAGGTTGTGTTTGTAATATTTCCTACACCACATAGATTCCACTAGAGGGCGAAATAGGGCTATATGACCGCTGACTACATTGTGAAACCTTTTCATTTTTATCATAATTAATAATTAACTCGGAATACTTTCCACTTTTGACAAATGTGATCTGTCATGTGTTTCTTTTATTTTAATTTCTGTCTTATTTCCAGTTTTTCTTTTAATAAAAAAATCCAAGATATTGAACAAAAGTTGAATATAAATGAGTTTGGACATGACCACATCCCAACATGTTAAAACGTGTAGCTCTATTAATATTTTACCCTAGAGAGAGAGGGAGAGACAAACAATTTATTTTTCTTATTGCATGGGACGTTCACCCAAAGTTATCCTCTCTAGAACACAGCAGTAAATCTAAATGATTTGATGACTCAAATAGAATCATACGAAGGTAACAAGTTAAACAGAAACGAAAGATCGACAGAAAAATCCGCCAGGGTGACAAAAACAGACGAGGGGGAGACAGAGGGGAGATTATGAAATCGTGTTCTTGAAAACAGAAACTAACGGGATCTGAGTAGTTGATGAACTATATTTAGTTTAGAGGGACAAGTAAACCTTGAAACTGGATGTCCTCAACCAAAACACATGCGTTTATCAGCCTAAACATGTTTTAATAACCACGTGCCAAGTATTGCAACAATTTACTGAAGCAACACACACACACACACACACACACACACACACACACACACACACACACACTACCGTGAGGAGGGGGAGAGGGGACAGACAGATAGTAGGAGAGAGGGGGTGAGAGAGAGAGAGAGAGAGAGAGAGAGAGAGAGAGAGAGAGAGAGAGAGAGAGAGAGAGAGAGAGAGAGAGAGAGAGAGAGAGAGAGAGAGAGAGAGAGAGAGAGAGAGTCAGCAGTCGAGAGCTTCAGCTGCACCACAACAATCTGCAGTCTGAGACTACCGTCCGTCAGACAACTTTCAGAGCAAGTCCTGAGAGAAGTGTGGTCTTCCAGCAAGACGAAAGTGCTCTTCTGGCGGGATTAGAACCACAGAAAGACTATAGAGAGAACTAGGGTCTAGAGCCGCAGGGTAACCCCGACTAGTGTTGTGTGTTGTTCTACGGGACAAGAGCCCCCGAGAACCGCGATGGGAATCGAGCAGCCGCGGTAGCCAGAGGAAGAAGGTCGCGGGTTGTGCATGCTATGTGGGGAGGTCTAGAACACGGTCGGTACTAGACCAAGGACTCTGGGAGGTCTAGAACACGGACGGTACTAGACCAAGGACTCTGGGAGGTCTAGAACACGGACGGTACTAGACCAAGGACTCTGGGAGGTCTAGAACACGGACGGTACTAGACAAGGAACTAGAGGAGGTCTAGAACACAGCATGTACTAGACCAGGGACACGGGGAGGTCCGGAACACAGAAGTTACTAGACAGGGACTCGGGGACCAGATCGCTGCACTGTGTCGTGTCGCTGAGCTGTGGAAGGACCGCAGTGTTTCTTGGTGCAGAGACCAGGAGAGAAAGTTCTAACCCGTTACAACCAGAAAGAGAGCGGCAGATATGAGACCAACTCCGACCAGGACCCTGCTGCGGGAGGTCCTGCTGATGATCCTGTTCTCCTGCTGGTCCGACAGCAGTAAGTAGAGATAGAGCAGCATGCTACCCGCAGGCTAACCTGCTAACTCACCTTGTTGGGCTCCAGGCTCCTGCTTCAGGATCAGAGAATGCTGTGATGTAAAGTCCGACTTAGTACGTGTAAAGAGAACATTTTGTGATGTAAACTCTGACTTAGTAAACAGATAATGTTGTGATGTAAAGTCTGACTTACGTGTAAAGAGATGTTGTGATGTAAAGTCTGACTTACTACGTGTACAGAGATAGTGTTGTGATGTAAAGTCTGACTTAATACATGTATAAAGGTACTATTGTGATGTAAAGTCAAACTTAGTATGAGTAAAGTGGTAATGTTGAGATGTTAACTCTGATTTAGTACGTGTAAAGAGATACTATTGTAAGACTGACTTAGTACGTGTAACAAGGTAGTAACTGATGTGAGTGCGTATGACCTAGAACATGTAAAGGGTCATAATAAGGTTTTAAGAGTTTCAAGTATGTTTTTTGATAGTTTCTTTTCAAAGGTGTCCTCACTGTAGTGGTGTAGTATGTAACATTGGTACTGTTTGTCAGTCTCATTGACGCGGGAACAGGCCAGCACGTTCCTGAGCCGGCCAAGGAGAGCCTACCAGGTGTTTGAGGAGACCAAGCAGGGCCACCTGGAGCGTGAGTGTGTGGAGGAGCACTGCAGTAAGGAGGAGGCGCGGGAGGTGTTCGAGAACCAGCCAGAGACGGTGAGGAGATGGCTGAGTGCTAGGTCTGGTGCCTCTATGTATCAGACTGAGATATACACGGCTGCAGATATCCATTGGTCACTATGGAATAACTCTACGTATCACACTGTTCTAATAGGAACAGACTGCCGATATCCATTGGTCAATAAGGAATAAGCACATACAGCTACTGACTGTGTGTGTGTGTGTGTGTGTGTGTGTGTGTGTGTGTGTGTGTGTTTACATTAGGGTCACTGAGTCCCATCCTCTCTGAGGGTGTATATTTCGCTCCTGGGGATTCTCTGCAACTATGGCTACCAAAGCTAAGCATCGGAATATTATTGTGGTAGATTGTTACCACCATTTGAAAGTGCCAAATAGGAAATGTAATTAGCAGCTAGGTGGCTAGTGTGGTGGAGAGGCAACACTATCTATCAATGTGTTTCAAAATACATGTACACACACTCATGCACACACACTCTCTCATTCACTCACTCTCATGTGTGTACACACCCATGTTGAGCATGCACATCAAAATACCTTTGCTTCAATATGTAACATTTTCTAGTTCATTAAACTAGCCATAGCTGTTAAAAGTTGGAGTATGTGTTCTTCCCTAGACTTACCTCAGCATCCACCTAGCACAGAGCTAACCTTAGTCTGCTAACCTCCCCTAGACTTACCTCAGCATCCACCTAGCACAGAGCTAACCTTAGTCTGCTAACCTCCCCTAGACTTACCTCAGCATCCACCTAGCACAGAGCTAACCTTAGTCTGCTAACCTCCCCTAGACTTACCTCAGCATCCACCTAGCACAGAGCTAACCTTAGTCTGCTAACCTCCCCTAGACTTACCTCAGCATCCACCTAGCACAGAGCTAACCTTAGTCTGCTAACCTCCCCTAGACTTACCTCAGCATCCACCTAGCACAGAGCTAACCTTAGTCTGCTAACCTCCCCTAGACTTGCCTCAGCATCCACCTAGCACAGAGCTAACCTTAGTCTGCTAACCTCCCCTAGACTTACCTCAGCATCCACCTAGCACAGAGCTAACCTTAGTCTGCTAACCTCCCCTAGACTTACCTCAGCATCCACCTAGCACAGAGCTAACCTTAGTCTGCTAACCTTCCCTAGACTTACCTCAGCATCCACCTAGCACAGAGCTAACCTTAGTCTGCTAACCTCCCCTAGACTTACCTCAGCATCCACCTAGCACAGAGCTAACCTTAGTCTGCTAACCTTCCCTGGACTAACCACTCCTAGCATCTTTGCTGTTGGTCTGCTAGGGTTAGGTGTGGTTATGTTGAGTTAAGTTAAGTTAACTTGTGATAAGGGTTAGTTGTATTATATTGGTAGCATTTCCAGTATATTTAGTGTATCTGCAGTATATCAGTAGTGTTTAAACTATATTTAGTGTGAATGATCCAGATTCACTATGTCCACGTGGATTACTATATTCATTAGAATAACGTGTGTGTGTGTGTGTGTGTGTGTGTGTGTGTGTGTGTGTGTGTGTGTGTGTGTGTGTGTGTGTGTGTGTGTGTGTGTGTGTGTGTGTGTGTGTGTGTGTGTGCGTGTGCATGAACTGAAGGAGAACTGCAGTCTCATTCATGAATTCATTATTCATCCTCTGACTCAACACTCTGCTGCAGCTCTGCAGAGGAGAGGCTGAGGGTATCCCTGGTTACTGCTGGTTGCCCCTGACAACCAGCAACCATCATCCTTCCTGTTGTCACTCAAATGTTTTACTTGTCAAGTAGTGTGCTATGTAAAGTAGTTTACCATATACCATATCATGTAGTGTACCATGGAAAGGAACACACTCAACACTCAAACACTACTACTAGTAGTATTTGAGCATCTGGTTGCATAGCCACACCCCTAAAACACAAGCTGTGTGTGTGTGTGTGTGCGGGCGCACACGCCTGCCTGCCTGCCTTGATTTTATCTATTGGATTTATAATGTAGTCTGATGCTTCTTATATTTCTGTTTC
Organism: Urophycis tenuis; assembly: GCA_036785325.1. Lineage (NCBI taxonomy): Eukaryota > Metazoa > Chordata > Actinopteri > Gadiformes > Phycidae > Urophycis > Urophycis tenuis. The sequence goes on along the minus strand of JAXIVH010000037.1, from coordinate 2,798,210 downwards.
CCTCTGGTATAGGACTACTTCTACCCTAAGTATTTAGGTAAGTCATCCTTTACCGGCCATCCATGTCGTTATGGCTGTAAACAGGGAGCGGAGTGTAACCAGCTCTACTTCTCCTCCCTGTCCAGCCTGCAGAGAGAAGTTTGGGGACTCAGAAAAGAAGAAGCAGGACCTTGTCACCTGTGTGCACAGTAAGTCTCACTCTAAATGTGATGGTGCTCACAATTCACTGATCTCCCTCTCAGCATTGTTGCTGTCAAGACAGTTTTCACTGGACAGTCATCATGGCTGTACTCATTCAGTCCATCTGACTCTCATGATGGCTGATCTCACTTTGTCTCACTCTCCTCATCGCTGTACACAATCAGGGTTTTCCTGCTCACCCACGGGGTTGCAGAAAAAAATAATGTGGCCTTTTACGAAAAAGTTGAAACAGAATCAACTTCTGGAGAATCTCAAGCTGGCGCCACGCTGCGGTCACCAATCACGTAATCCGATGATCAGACGCCCACAGGAAGAAGGACCTTGTTTACCATGTAACGTTAGCATTGTAGCATTCCACTGTTCACCGGGCAACTGTGAAGATGGATGAGGGACTGACCGCTGCCCTGGTGTCCTCTCCAGAGCTGTACCACCCTGCCATGAGGGGGGGGTTTAAGTCCACAACATGATGCCACGCAAACGGGCCATGAAGTGACAGCCCCACATGATTGGGTCTGAGTGAGCCCATGTTGTTTAGTTTTCAGCGATGCTTCTTCATATGACCGTCCAGTACGAGGCCAGTTGGATGTATGATATGCACGGTCTGGTGCCGTGGAAATGACTACCTGCCAGTCAGTCAGTATGTTCTTCTTCGTTGCTCGCCAGCTGAAGTCCTTATCCATGGGCTGGACTGTAGCCCCTTTCCAACTTTCCCAGCACTGTTGAGGACCCCTTCGTGGGGTCATGTGTGAATGGTAGTGTGTAATATTCCTCCTAACCCTGGTGACGTATCTGGATGTCAGCCTGCTGTGCCGGCTGTGACTGAAAGCAGCAACGAGAGCTATGGAAAGGCTTCTGACTGTCCTCCACGAGACGCTGTCCCATGGAGGAAGTGGACCAATCACAGAACTCCAGCTGTGACGTGTTTCAATCTGTGACTGTTTAACTTAACCTGCTTTTCGGGTGATTCGTTAATGATGTCAATACAGAATATCTTGTTTGCAAACATGAGTGGCTGGAAACTGGACAGGGAAACAAGGGGGCTGCTTTCAGTCCCACCTGCTCCCGGTCCCCCGGGCCTTCCATCCCGGTGCTGCTATGCCCCGTGTGAACGGGCACACAATGGAAATAGCTGTGCATGAATCATGAACATCACCAGCAGTGCCTGAAAGGTTATCCCTTGTGTGACAGAGGCTTATTTTTATAATCACCTGTGGCCATGCTTGGTAGGTTTAGTAGGACTATGTTGTACCGCCATCCACTGGCCAAAGACCACATTGCACCCGACATCAATTCATTCTGACATTACATTTAGGCATTTAGCAGACACTTTTGTCCAAAGTGATTTACAGCAACTATTGTTCTGTAATTCACTATAGCTGACTCTTACCATGGCTGAACTCAAACAGTATCCACTCTACCTACAGCTGTGTGTGTGTGTGTGTGTCCTTATATATACACACCTTCTGACACACTTTGAGACTTTCATCTAGCCTCCTCTGTGGTGTATTAATAGTTCTGAAGGTTGGGCTCCACTGCAGTATTTCAGTTTTGCATCACTCTTAGCCTAACCATTTCTCTACCGCTAGCCTAGCCACTTCGCTACACTTAGCCTAGCCATTTCTCTACAGCTAGCCTAGCCACTTCGCTACACTTAGCCTAGCCATTTCTCTACAGCTAGCCTAGCCACTTCGCTACACTTAGCCTAGCCATTTCTCTGAAGCTAGCCTAGCCACTTCCCTACACCTAGCATGATGACCTTTTTCCACTAGCTACTTCTTCCCAGCTAGCCTAGCTTCTTCTCTACAGCTGGCCTACAACTTTCCTACAGTTAGTTTAGCCACTGGTCAGTAAGGTGTGTGTATGTGTTTGTGGGTGTTTGTGTGTATGAGGGCAGGTAGATCAGTAAAGTGTGTGAAGGAAGGTACGTCAGCTAGGAGGGTGTGTGTGTGTGTGTGTATGTGTATGTGTGTGTGTGTGTGTGTGTGTGTGTGTGTGTGTGTGTGTGTGTGTGTGTGTGTGTGTGTGTGTGTGTTTTAGGGCAGGTACGTCAGTAAGATGTGTGTGTGTGTGTGATGGCATGTAGGTGAGTATCCCTGCAATAGTGACCTGCGTCAGCAGGGGGTGTGTCTTTACATCAGCAGAGGGGTATGTCTTGTATTTCTTAGCCACACCTTCTCTTGCCGTCATGGCCGAACCTCCTAATGTGTAGGACAGTGAGTCTCTTTCTGCTGCATCAGGACCAGCCAGCTGCTCTCTGATTGGCTGGGCAGCATGACTCATGACTCGGCAACAGCAGAGAGCTGTGAGGGATCAAACCCTCTCTCTCTCGCTCTCTTTCTCTCATGCTCTGTCTCTCTGCTCATCTCTCCATCAGACTGCAGACCAACTGAGAGATACGCATCATATCTGCCATGTGATGAATCACAAACTAGAAATCAGATTATCTTTTCTAACGGATAATAACCTCAAATGTTTAGCTACAAATCTCTCCTTCTCTCCCTCCCAAAGTTAAATGAAAAGTAAAGGAAATTACATGTTTAGAAACGATTTTTCTTGAGTTATGACAATACCATAGAACGTTAATGTTAAAACACTGAATTATTAACATACTATATTTTCTCACATTTTTACACATTTTTAATTCGCGAAATGTATGATGAATCTGATGTAGTTCCTGCTATGATGCATTAACTGAGACTAAAGGCAGTATAGAGATGATGGAATGGTTTATTGATTTCCTATAAACAAAGCTCTGCTATTAATATGAGTATGTATTACTATGTATAATATATATAATACTGTATGTATTGCTACATATATGATATATAGTAATACACACATTATGATAGCAGGGCTACATAATATGTAGCCCTGTGTTGCACTAATATATATACACACATATATTATATGCATGTTTATATATTCCTGCAACACTATATATAGTAATATACTATATAATATAATGTAAATGTAAATATAATATATATAATCATGTTTTATAAGACCAGATAAATATTGTTCTACAACATAAACCGAAGGAATGTGTGTGATATATTGATAGTATTTAGTGTAATTTATGTAATTCTGCACCAAATACTCTCTCTCACTCTCTCTCTCTCCCGATATGATGCTGTATGATGTCATGTCCTGTATCACACCAGAGTCAGCATGTTGTTAGCGTGTTATTTACCTTAACCTCTGTTTCTCTCACCCCCTGCCCTTCTCTTGCTCTCCCCCTCCCCCTCTCTCCTTACCCTACCCCCCCCCCCCCCCCCCCCCCCCCCCCCACACACACACACACACACACACACACACACACACACATACACACACACACCCTCTCTCCAGATATCCCAGACCAGTGTTCTCCCTCCCCCTGCTACCCCAGGGGCTCGGTGCGATGTGAGGACCGGAAGGGAGATTTCCTGTGTCACTGCTTCACTGGCTGGACCGGAGCCCACTGTGATAAAGGTACGGTCGAGTGACCTTCACCTGCATGAGAGACGAAAAGAGAACAGCTAACCATTGATATGCTGTTAGCTTTTCTCATTCTGTTTAAATTATTCATATTCTTGTAACTTTTTTCATGTTTATTTTAGTGTCATTTACATGCTTTGGCAAGGAAAACATTTTTTGTCATGGAAATAAGATGGAATTGATTTGGAAGAGAAGCAATGTTGAGCAACCTCCACCAACACTGAGGGGCAGAGAAGGGGAGGGAAGGTATGGAGGGAGAGACAGGGAGAGAGAGAGAGAAAGGGGGGGGCACTTTATGTCAGCAGAAAGCAGTGATTCTGCAGCGTCATTCAGTGTCATCTCTAGCAGACTAATGACCGAGGTGTGTGAGGAAGCTCCAGCTGTGTAGGAACTGGGTGATGGGTCAACCTCTGAACATCTGTCCTGGTGTCTTCATATGGAACTCCTAAAACTAATCCATTAGACAGACAGAATCGAATGGAGTATTCATCAAGGCTGTGTGTTAAAGGGGCTACTGGGTGTGCTCTCCTCTTACAGGGTATAAATGGGTCAGGTGTCCTCTAAAGGGGTATGACTTGGTGTGTGTCCTCTTAAGGGGTCACATTGGTCACATGTATGTGACGACACAACAAACCCTAAACCCTACAGCCATTGTGTTATTATTGCTGCTGTTCAAGTGAGTGCATTATTGATTCAGTTTGAACTAGATGACAACAGAGAGGAAAGTCACATGGCTCTGCTTAGGACATGGTGGTGTAGCTCAGGGTACAGGAGGTCAGGGTGGTGTAGCTCAGGGTAGAGGAGGTCAGGGTGGTGTAGCTCAGGGTACAGGAGGTCAGGGTGGTGTAGCTCAGGGTACAGGAGGTCAGGGTGGTGTAGCTCAGGGTAGAGGGGGTCAGGGTGGTGTAGCTCAGGGTAGAGGAGGTCAGGGTGGTGTAGCTCAGGGTAGAGGGGGTCAGGGTGGTGTAGCTCAGGGTAGAGGGGGTCAGGGTGGTGTAGCTCAGTACAGGAGGTCAGGGTGGTGTAGCTCAGGGTAGAGGGGGTCAGGGTGGTGTAGCTCAGTACAGGAGGTCAGGGTGGTGTAGCTCAGGGTACAGGAGGTCAGGGTGGTGTAGCTCAGGGTAGAGGGGGTCAGGGTGGTGTAGCTCAGGGTAGAGGGGGTCAGGGTGGTGTAGCTCAGGGTAGAGGGGGTCAGGGTGGTGTAGCTCAGTACAGGAGGTCAGGGTGGTGTAGCTCAGTACAGGAGGTCAGGGTGGTGTAGCTCAGGGTAGAGGAGGTCAGGGTGGTGTAGCTCAGGGTAGAGGGGGTCAGGGTGGTGTAGCTCAGGGTAGAGGGGGTCAGGGTGGTGTAGCTCAGTACAGGAGGTCAGGGTGGTGTAGCTCAGGGTAGAGGGGGTCAGGGTGGTGTAGCTCAGTACAGGAGGTCAGGGTGGTGTAGCTCAGTACAGGAGGTCAGGGTGGTGTAGCTCAGGGTAGAGGGGGTCAGGGTGGTGTAGCTCAGGGTACAGGAGGTCAGGGTGGTGTAGCTCAGTACAGGAGGTCAGGGTGGTGTAGCTCAGTACAGGAGGTCAGGGTGGTGTAGCTCAGGGTAGAGGGGGTCAGGGTGGTGTAGCTCAGTACAGGAGGTCAGGGTGGTGTAGCTCAGGGTACAGGAGGTCAGGGTGGTGTAGCTCAGGGTAGAGGAGGTCAGGGTGGTGTAGCTCAGGGTACAGGAGGTCAGGGTGGTGTAGCTCAGGGTAGAGGGGGTCAGGGTGGTGTAGCTCAGTACAGGAGGTCAGGGTGGTGTAGCTCAGGGTAGAGGAGGTCAGGGTGGTGTAGCTCAGGGTACAGGAGGTCAGGGTGGTGTAGCTCAGGGTACAGGAGGTCAGGGTGGTGTAGCTCAGTACAGGAGGTCAGGGTGGTGTAGCTCAGTACAGGAGGTCAGGGTGGTGTAGCTCAGTACAGGAGGTCAGGGTGGTGTAGCTCAGGGTAGAGGGGGTCAGGGTGGTGTAGCTCAGTACAGGAGGTCAGGGTGGTGTAGCTCAGGGTAGAGGGGGTCAGGGTGGTGTAGCTCAGTACAGGAGGTCAGGGTGGTGTAGCTCAGTACAGGAGGTCAGGGTGGTGTAGCTCAGTACAGGAGGTCAGGGTGGTGTAGCTCAGGGTAGAGGGGGTCAGGGTGGTGTAGCTCAGGGTAGAGGGGGTCAGGGTGGTGTAGCTCAGTACAGGAGGTCAGGGTGGTGTAGCTCAGTACAGGAGGTCAGGGTGGTGTAGCTCAGGGTAGAGGGGGTCAGGGTGGTGTAGCTCAGTACAGGAGGTCAGGGTGGTGTAGCTCAGTACAGGAGGTCAGGGTGGTGTAGCTCAGTAGAGGGGGTCAGGGTGGTGTAGCTCAGGGTAGAGGAGGTCAGGGTGGTGTAGCTCAGTACAGGAGGTCAGGGTGGTGTAGCTCAGGGTACAGGAGGTCAGGGTGGTGTAGCTCAGGGTAGAGGGGGTCAGGGTGGTGTAGCTCAGGGTACAGGAGGTCAAGGTAGAGGAGGGCAGGGATGAGGGTAGTGGGGATCAGGGGTAGAATAGGGTCAGGGGTTAGGGTAGTGGAGGTCAGGGGTCAGGGTAGAGGAAGTCAGGGTAGAGGGGGTCAGGGGTCAGGGTAGAAGAGGTCCTAATAGGTATGTGTAACAGTAAAAGTGTTTATTGAAAATAGAAAAGTGAGAATGAGTCTGGTGGTTAACCGTTTCCACGGTGACTCACCCTGGAAACTTGGTGAGAGAAACAGACTGAATGTCTACACATGTTGACATTCACACATCCACACATTCACAGTACACATGCACACACACACACACACACATTCACACATCCACACATTCACAGTACACATGCACACACACACACACACACACACGCACACACACATTCACAGTACACACACACACACACATTCACAGTACACATGCACACACACATTCACAGTACACATGCACACACACACACACACACACACACACACACACACACGCACACACACATTCACTTGTACACACACACACACACATTCACAGTACACATGCACACACACATTCACAGTACACATGCACACACACATTCACAGTACACATGCACACACACATTCACAGTACACATGCACACACACATTCACAATACACATGCACACACACATTCACAGTACACATGCACACACACATTCACAGTACACATGCACACACACATTCACAGTACACATGCACACACACATTCACAGTACACATGCACACACACATTCACAGTACACATGCACACACACATTCACAGTACACATGCACACACACATTCACAGTACACATGCACACACACATTCACAGTACACATGCACACACACATTCACAGTACACATGCACACACACATGCACACACACATTCACAGTACACATGCACACACACATTCACAATACACATGCACACACACACAGACGCACACACACATTCACAGTACACATGCACACACACATTCACAGTACACATGCACACACACATTCACAGTACACATGCACACACACATTCACAATACACATGCACACACACATGTGTACTGTGAATGTGTGCAAACACACATTGTGTTTGCACACATTCACAGTACACATGCACACACACATGTGTACTGTGAATGTGTGCACACACACATTGTGTTTGCACACATTCACAGTACACATGCACACACACATGTGTACTGTGAATGTGTGCAAACACACATTGTGTTTGCACAATACACAATTGTATGTGTGCAATTGTGTATGTGTGCAAAACACAATTGCACACATACACACACAAACACACATACATACACACACATGCACTCCAAACACATACATGCCAAACACACGCCAAGAACACTCACTTCTGCCCCCACCTAACACACACTCATGCTCTCACACACACAAGTCAAATACACACAGTTGGCTTACGGCTAACAAAACAGCTCACATAGCTAGCAGCTTACAGATCTTACAAAGCTTGTAGCTAACAGAGATAACATTTGACAGAGCTGACAGTGAGCAGAACTAGCTACTAAGAGCTAACCATTAATAATGCTAAAGGCTAGAAAAGCTAGCCATTATCAGTTTGCTGTTCTAAATAAACACATTTTGAGTTGTTTGAATGACAAAAATCTGCACGGGATTACTTGCAGGACTTTGCTAAATAGCCTACTTCCTCTTGCAAAGGTAATGTGAGTTTGGGGCCGAAACGAAGAAGATGAATAATTAGACTTTGAGGATTACAGAGACATTTGAACGATGAAGTCTGTTCAGAATGGCGTAAGGCACGGAAGCGAAGCTGCTTGTTTATTACCTTATTACATATCGATCACAGTGATTGATACATGAAGTTTAAGGTTTGGGTTTTATAATACATATAATATTGGGATTATCACACCAAATAGCTAACTCACTGCCTCAGTTATATTTATATTTTCCTTTTAAATACACTACTTTGCCAAAAGTATTCACTCACCCATCCAAATAATTGAAATCTGGTGTTCCAATAACTTTCATGGCCACAGGTGTGTAAAATCAAGCACAAAGGCATGCAGACTGTTTCTACAAACTTTTGTGACAGATTGGGTGGCTCTCAGGAGCTCAGTGAGTTCCAGCATGGTACTGTGATAGGATGCCACCTGTGCAACAAGTCAAGTTAAGTCAAGTCATTTTATTTGTATAGCACATTTAAACGAACAACAGTTGACCCAAAGTGCTTTACAGGTTAGAGCAGGGGAGGCACAATCACTATGCCTTGAAGATACATAGACAGGTATGCAAGACTCCATTAAATGTAAAAATAGAATAAAACAAGTTTTATAAAGATAACATTTAAAAAGGTAGAAGCAAAGCATAACATAAATAAATTAAAAGACAAAATATATAAGAACATATCAAACAAAAGATAAAACCAACAAGAAAAGCATAAAATAAATTAAAAGGAACTAAAAGCAAGAGAATAAAAGTATGTCTTCAAATTTGTCTTAAAACTGGCAATTGTGTTACAGGATTTGATATGGGAGGGAGGGAGTTCCAGAGTTTGGGGGCTACTACAGAAAAGGCTCGGTCCCCTCTGGTTTTTAGCTGGGGGATGGCAAGGAGATGTTGGGTTGTGGACCTGAGTGATCTGGCGGCAGAGTAAGTGGACAGGAGTTCGGAAATATACAAAGGGGCTTGTCCATGGAGTGCTTTAAAAACAAAAAGTAAAATTTTAAAATCAATTCTAAATTTCAGTGAGGAGTCTTGCAGCAGCATTCTGAACTAACTGGAGTCTGTTTAAATTATATTGGTTAAGTCCTGTGTACAATGAGTTGCAGTAGTCTAAACGTGAAGTAATAAAAGCATGAATGACTGTTTCAAGATCTTTCTTAGATAAAAAGTACTTCAGCTTAGCTACTGTTCTAAGTTGATAAAAACTACCTAACAACAGAGCTGACTTGTTTATTAAAATTAAGAGAGCTGTCGAAAATGACACCTAGGTTTCTGACCTCACACTGTAGGTTTGATGACCAAGGGCCAAGTGCATTGCTCAGGTGTTTTGTAGGGGTGGGGGATCCAAATAAAATCATTGTTTTCTTGGCAACCAGGGGAGATAGGTAAGTACAGTTGCGTATCATCAGCATAGCAGTGGTATTTTAAGTTGTGCTTTTCAAGGATAGAGCCAAGGGGCAGCATGTATAGGGAGAATAACAGGGGGCCAAGAACTGATCCTTGAGGAATGCCATATTTAATATCCACTGGAGGGGATGACTTAGTACCCAGTTTGACAGAGAAAGTTCGCTTTGTCAAGTAGGATTTAAACCAGCTTAAGACAGGGCCCTGTAGTCCGATTCTATTTTCCAGGCGATCAATAAGAATGCCATGATCAATGGTGTCGAAAGCAGCGCTGAGGTCAAGGAGGATGAGCAATGCACATGATCCAGAGTCAATGGTAAGAAGGATGTCATTATAGACTTTAAGTAGTGCGGATTCTGTGCTGTGGAGGGCTCTAAAACCAGATTGGAATTTATCCAAAATATTAAAACTATTCAGGAAAGAGGAAATCTGCTGGAAAACTACTTTTTTTCCAGGATTTTAGAAATAAAAGATGATTTAGAGATGGGTCTAAAATTACTAGGGTCATTGGGGTCGAGATTGGGTTTTTTCAGCAGTGGTTGCACCAGCGCATGCTTGAAACCAGAGGGGACAACACCAGTAAACAAGGAGCAGTTCACTATAGCTTACATCATTGGACAAAGGACATCAAAGACCTCTTTAAAGAGTCGAGCGGGGATGACATCAGAGGGGCAGCAGGAAGGCTTAAGGTGAGAAACTATCACAGACAGCTCAGAGGAAGACAGAAGAGTGAAATGCTGGAGGATGCTGATAGGACTGTGAGTTGTAGCAGAGACACAGCCCTGGGATGTGATATTTGATCTGATATGGTCAATTTTGCAGATAAAATAATCAGAAAACTCCTCACAAGTTAAGGAGGTATCAACTGTGCATGCCGGATTTAAAAATGAATCAATAGCTTTAAAAAGTACTTTTGGTCTATTTGCCTGTGAGTTAATAAGCCCACAAAAATAATTAGCTTTTGCCTTTTTGACAGCAGCTTGGTAGGCTTTCAGGTGTTGCAGAAATATATCATAAAAGACTTGAAGCTTATCTTTTTTCCACTTCCGTTCTGCCTGTCTACAGGCTTGACGGAGAGCTTGTGTGGAGCTATTCACCCAAGGGGTTGAGGTGTTAGACTTGAGTCTTTTAAATTTTACGGGGGCTATCTGATCCAAAGTGTCCGTACAAGACGGGTTAAAAATAGAGACAAGCTCATCAATATTAGTGCATGATGGCAAGTCAGCAGAGAGGGAGGGAGGGAGGACAGACTTAATAGAGTTGGAGAAATGAGAAGCTGTAGCAGAGTTAATGGAACGGGCTAAAACATGAGTGGGGGGAGGGTCAGAGGGAGGGCAGGGGCTGGAAAATTCAAACTCGATCAGAAAGTGATCAAAGATGGCAGCATTAGTGATTTCAAGTTTGACGATTGATATCCCTGATGACAGGACAAGGTCCAGTGTGTGGTCCTTGACATGAATGGGGCCACAAACTGATTGAGTGAGGTTAAAGGAGTCGAGTAAAGCTAAAAATTCATTCACCATCGGTTTAATTGGGCAACAGACATGAATGTTAAAGTCACCAAGAATGAGCATCTTGTCTGAGTGAATGGCCATAGCAGACAGGAGGTGAGAGAAATCCTGTATGAGGCAGCTTGTAACTTTGGGGGGGTCTGTACACCAGTGCACATAACAGGGGGGTTTGGAGACAATTTGCAAGTAAAAACAGTTGAACTTCAAAAGAAGAGTAGGTATTAACAGGAAGTCTATGAATGTTCTCATTCATCCAGGTCATGTTTAATCCGGCCAACAATTAAATCGAATGCAACTGGACTTGGATTTGTCTGTGAAGACGTTTCGCCTCTTATCCAAGCGGCTTCATCAGTTCGTACCGCATCAGTCTGACTAGTCCGCACTAGTCTGACAGACAGTGGAGTTAGACCCAGGTATTTAACCTCAGTGGAAGTGTCCACCCAACAATCTCCTAAAACAATAGATCATTAGTGTAGCTTCACCTGACCATTGTTTGGGGCCTGTGAGTCATCTTGGTGGCTGATGGTCATTAGGGGTGGGTGGGGCCACTGGAGAACGACAGTCGTTAGGTATGATGTGCAGTTACCATGCAATTTCCCTCAGGGATTATTAAAGTACGTCTGTCTGTCTGTCTGTCTGTCTGTCTACCAGTGAACGACTGTCGTTGTGTTCATTAAAGCCACTTGAGGTTTGTTTTGGGCAGCCTTTGTTGTTCACCCTCCTGGGAATGGCTGAAAGTGCAGCATTGTAGATGGGGGATAACTGATGTCTCAGACCCCCTCCCCTGTTGAGAGATGGCTTTTCCACTTTGACATAGATGGCTTCTTTTACCCCTCTTTCAAACCATCTGTCCTCTCTGTCCAGGATTTTGACATTGCTGTCCTCAAAGGAGTGAGCCTTTTCCTTTAGGTGTAAATAGACAGCTGATACTGGACCTGAGGAGTATTAACAGGAAGGATTTTGCAATTGAATACATTCTTAAAGACTGTAGCTAGGCCACCACCAGGCCTGAGATTCTTGGGGAATTCAGAAAAACCCCCACTGGGGAGGACATAAATCAGTAAATGGGGATAAATCACCAATAGTAAGCCAGGTTTCAGTCACAAAGAGAATGTCCAACTCATGGGATGTGATTATGTCATTTAAGATAAATGTCTTGTTAGCTACAGACCGGGCATTTATAAGGGCAAATTTAACTGGCAAGGTTTGAGTTGTTGATCTAGTGGAGACATTTCCATTAAAACGAAGTGAACGGAGACACGTCGAATCCACTCCACCACGGGGGAGAACAGTCTTGGCCGAGATGGGACGAGGAGCCAAGCGGACAGGAATCTGAGACACTGGGAATTCGGGGGCAGGCGACGAGAGCAGGAGAAGATTTCGATAGTCAGCGCTTCCAACAGTGCGGCGCCTAGGCGAGGAGCCAGCGGGCCGCATAGGGACGACTGTGGGGATGGTGCCATCGGAATTCCCGGGACTTGTAAGGAAATTGCGACGGCTTCCTCGATGCACATAGCGGGGTCGCAGGCGAGAGATGCCGAGGGTGGTACACAGCTTGTACACCTTAGCGGCATTAAGTCGCGGAGTTCATTGACAGAGTACCTTAGGGTCATACTCCGATGCGAGGAGGTAAAAAAGTCACTGGTAGGAGTAACAATCCACAGTATCCAACAAACGGCGAGAGTCAGAAACGGAGGCATTTTGATTCCCCATGGATCTCGGGCACCCCGAGACTCACAGCCCAGTTAGCCAACTGCCCAAACAGAGTCAACTCAGCATACAGCCGCGAGGAAGGGGAGACTTACACACCCAAACGCCGAGGGATGAACTGTTGATCAAGGCAGTAGATGGCTCAAGTTAGGCTGGAGGAGATGGTGCACCCGGGGCTGTCCAAACTTGCAGGTGAACGAGAACAGTGTCTTTGGGGAATTAACTATCCGATCAGGAACAGCGTTCATGCACATTATAGTCCGATAGGATAGGCAGTGAAAATCATAAGCTACTGAAGTCCAGTCATGAAATTTCCTCGCTTATATATATTCCGCAGTCAACTGTCAGTGGTATTATAATAAAGTGGAAGCGATTGGAAACAACACCAACTCAGTCAGCAGATACTGAGGCGCATAGTGCACAGAGGTCGCCAACTTTCTGCAGAGTCAATCGCTACAGACCTCCAAACTTCATGTGGCCTTCAGATTAGCTCAAGAACAGTGCGTAGAGAGCTTCATGGAATGGGTTCCCCATGGCAGATCAGCTGCATCCAAGCCATACATCACAAGTGCAATGTAAAGCGTTGGATGCAGTGGTATAAAGCACGCCACCACTGGACTCTAGAGCATTGGAGACGTGTTCTCTGGAGAGACAAATCATGCTTCACCATCAGGTGATCTGATGGACGAGTCTGGGTTTGGACCCTGAATGCTTCAGGATGCCAAGAGATTTTGAACAATCCCATGCTCCCAACTTTGTGGGAACAGTTTGGAGATGGTGCCTTCCTGTTCCAACATGACTGTGCACCAGTGGACAAAGCAAGATCCACAAAGACATGGATGAGAGAGTTTGGTGTGGATGAACTTGACTGGCCTGCAGAGTCCTGACCTCAAACCGCTAGAACTCCTTTCAGATGAATTAGAGCGGAGACTGAGAGCCAGGCCTTCCCGTCCACCATCAGTGTGTGACCTCACAAATGCGTTTCTGGAAGAATGGTCAGAAATTCCCATAAACACACTCCTAAACCTTGTGGAAAGCCTTCCCAGAAGAGTTGAAGCTGTTATAGCTGGAACGGGTGGGCCCATGTCATATTAAACCCTATGGATTAAGAATGGGATGTCACTTAAATTCATATGCGAGTCAAGGCAGGTGACCCAATACTTTTGGCAATATAGTGTATGTTATGTCTGACCAAGACACCGGCTTGGCGTGGGCCCGATGAAGGGGAAATTTAGACCCCTCAGCTAGCCGCTACCAGAACTAGCTGCTAACAGATTTGACTAAGAATTAATTTGCCTCTCAGATTTCAACGAGTGTGCTGAGAATAACGCCGGCTGTGAGCACGCGTGTAACAACACCATGGGTAGTTACCACTGTTCCTGTCACCATGGTTACAAGCTGGTCAACCGCCACACCTGCCAAGGTAAGCACACCTGACTCAGACACTGACGCAGAACGGTACATCATGTGTTAATGGAAGATTGTGTTCATCGTGTGTGTGTTTGTGTGTGTGTTAGACGTGGATGAGTGTGTGCTTGAGGGTGTGTGTGGTACAGCTCAGTGTGTGAACACCGACGGGAGCTACGAGTGTTTCTGTGAGAGCGGCTACGAGTATAACAACCAATCACTGAGCTGTGTGGGTGAGTACACACACACACACACACACACACACACACACACACACACACACACACACACACATTTGGAGTGTGTGAGGGAGCTCCAGCTGTGTTGTAGGAACTAGGTGACCTTTGAACATCTGTCTTGGTGTCTTCATGTGGGAATCAGACTCTAAGACAGATGATGAGTAGACCCTTAAACTAACCCTATCAGACCAACAGCAACCCTGTCAGACTAACCCTAAAGTATCAGACTAACCCTATCAGACTAACCCTTTCGGACTAACCCTTTCGGACTAAACCTGTCAGACTAACCCTTTCAGACTAACCCTATCAGACTGTCCACTGTTATAAGGGCAGTATGAGAGAGAGCTGTGTTATAATGACATTATCAAGAACAAAGTCCCTGAACCTCCTGTACCCTACCTTTCTATAGCTTACAAAACACATCCTGTAGACTCGGGGAACCCTTAGTCTTGTGTTCTGCAGACAGAACCGTCTCCTTGGCCAGAAGGTCAGTTACAAACAGGGAGGCTTCTGTCAGTCCGTCTAGAGAAGACACTGCATCACTGGTGCTAGTGCTCCACTATGTACCGCACCGCTGTGAGGCCACATATACATCGTGGGTGAGTGTGCCTGCGTGAGATCTAAACAGTATCTTGATACTATTTACCAAGAGGACTTTGGAGCGTTTCTCCAAGCAAACCTTAATAACATAAATAACAGCCTGCTAAAGTCAAGGACTGAACACAGTTATGTTTACAGATCAGAGCCTCAGTTTATAGAAGGCATGCTGTGACTATTCACTGATTAAACCGTTAACGTTACAGGCTAGATACCTGGCCTTAAACAAGTACTAGTTTGTTACACAGCTGTAAGTACTAATACCCACTATAACCTTTACCAGTACACACTAGATATCCTATAACTGCAGATACTTAACATTAACAAGTACTTTTGCACAAGACTAACATTTCCTACTGCACTGGCACTTCTGTTTTCCTTTGGTGGCGCCCTAACAAATGAGTTTGCAACCCTTTGTCGCAGTATTGGTCACTAGCTGTCCATCCACAATACATTTCTTTGAAAAGATGAACTTACTTGAAATAAATTGTCAAATGTTTTTATTGCATAGGTGGTCTTTTTTTTCTTTTTTACCGCCAGTTCCTCGACATCTCTTTCCTCACCAGTCAGCTCCTTCTTCTATATCAGTAACCTCTACTTAGAAATTATAACAGGCTGGTAAGTAGGTGATACTGAGTCATGTTCCCCTCTTTTCTGGTGGTCCGACCAGAATCCGACTACAATATCCCCAATAGTGCTTGTGTGTTTTTTGTGAGCATGCTGGTACCCTGAATAGAACCCTTGCACGGTGTTCAAACCACCTTACGTGGGTCGTGTTTCCAATGAGAGCACTCACACCAGTGTCCAGAACTGCTCAACGCCTGCCATTATTGAACACAGAACCAGACCTAAAGCCCAATGGTCCGCAGTGATGTACCCGAGACAGCTTTCGCCCGGGGTGTCCCCCGCTTTACATTGAAGCTCTGTCGTGACAGAGCAGACCCAGAGTCAGACCTGGATTCAGACCCAGAGTCAGACCTGGATTCAGACCCAGAGTCAGACCCAGAGTCAGACCCAGAGTCAGACCCGGATTCAGACCCGGATTCAGACCCGGAGTCAGACCCGGAGTCAGACCCGGAGTCAGACCCAGAGTCAGACCCAGAGTCAGACCCAGAGTCAGACCCAGAGTCAGACCCGGATTCAGACCCGGAGTCAGACCCGGAGTCAACCCGGATTCAGACCCCGAGTCAGAACCAGATTCTGACCCGGAGTCAGACCCAGAGTCAACTCGGATTCAGACCCCTAGTCAGGCCCGGAGTCAGACCCGGAGTCAGACCCAGAGTCAGAACCAGATTCTGACCCGGAGTCAGACCCGGAGTCAACCCGGATTCAGACCCGGATTCAGACCCAGAGTCAGACCC
The DNA here is from genome assembly GCA_036785325.1 of Urophycis tenuis. NCBI lineage: Eukaryota > Metazoa > Chordata > Actinopteri > Gadiformes > Phycidae > Urophycis > Urophycis tenuis. Next base: position 2,782,087 of record JAXIVH010000037.1, on the reverse strand, counting down.
AGAGTCAGACCCAGAGTCAGACCCGGAGTCAGACCCGGAGTCAACCCGGATTCAGACCTGGATTCAGACCCAGAGTCAGACCCAGAGTCAGACCCAGAGTCAGACCCAGAGTCAGACCCAGAGTCAGACCCAGAGTCAGACCCCTAGTCAGACCTGGATTCAGACCCAGAGTCAGACCCGGAGTCAGACCCAGAGTCAGACCTGGATTCAGACCCAGAGTCAGACCCAGAGTCAGACCCGGAGTCAACTCGGATTCTGACCCGGAGTCAGACCCAGAGTCAACTCGGATTCAGACCCCTAGTCAGGCCCGGAGTCAGACCCGAAAGCCGCTGACTTCCTCCACATGGCCCTTAATCGTGCTATTGTAGTTTATTTTTATTTTTTAACGTTATTCCAATTGAACCGTTTCTGAATTTAAATGGGGAGAAAAAACCAGGTGAACTAACGGGGGTGCTGTGACAGCCCTGTTTGAAACGTTCCGGGGTGCCGCTGGAGAGGAGCATGGTGGCGCAGTATCACTATTTCAGAACCCTGATGTATACACACATAGAGCCGTCTCTTGTCCACACGTCACCATCTTGAGCCCTGACACTCCGCACCTTTAACAGTACACAGTAGATGCATCACCTTTAACAGTACACAGTAGATGCATTACCTTTAACAGTACACAGTAGATGCATTACCTTTAACAGTACACAGTAGATGCATAACCTTTAACATGTACTTGAACACACTACACAATTAACCTTTAACAGTACACAGTAGATGCATTACCTTTAACATGTACTTGAACACACTACACAATTAACCTTTAACAGTACACAGTAGATGCATAACCTTTAACATGTACTTGAACACACTACACAATTAACCTTTAACAGTACACAGTAGATGCATAACCTTTAACATGTACTTGAACACACTACACAATTAACCTTTAACAGTACACAGTAGATGCATTACCTTTAACATGTACTTGAACACACTACACAATTAACCTTTAACAGTACACAGTAGATGCATAACCTTTAACATGTACTTGAACACACTACACAATTAACCTTTAACAGTACACAGTAGATGCATAACCTTTAACATGTACTTGAACACACTACACAATTAACCTTTAACAGTACACAGTAGATGCATAACCTTTAACATGTACTTGAACACACTACACAATTAACCTTTAACAGTACACAGTAGATGCATAACCTTTAACATGTACTTGAACACACTACACAATTAACCTTTAACAGTACACAGTAGATGCATAACCTTTAACATGTACTTGAACACACTACACAATTAACCTTTAACAGTACACAGTAGATGCATAACCTTTAACAAGTACTTGTACACACTACACAATTAACCTTTAACAGTACACAGTAGATGCATAACCTTTAACATGTACTTGAACACACTACACAATTAACCTTTAACAGTAAACAGTAGATGCATAACCTTTAACAAGTACTTGAACACACTACACAATTAACCTTTAACAGTACACAGTAGATGCATAACCTTTAAGATGTACTTGAACACACTACACAATTAACCTTTAACAGTACACAGTAGATGCATAACCTTTAACATGTACTTGAACACACTACACAATTAACCTTTAACAGTACACAGTAGATGCATAACCTTTAACCTGTACTTGAACACACTACACAATTAACCTTTAACAGTACACAGTAGATGCATAACCTTTAACATGTACTTGAACACACTACACAATTAACCTTTAACAGTACACAGTAGATGCATAACCTTTAACAAGTACTTGTACACACTACACAATTAACCTTTAACAGTACACAGTAGATGCATAACCTTTAACAAGTACTTGTACACACTACACAATTAACCTTTAACAGTACACAGTAGATGCATAACCTTTAACAAGTACTTGAACACACTACACAATTAACCTTTAACAGTACACAGTAGATGCATAACCTTTAACAAGTACTTGTACACACTACACAATTAACCTTTAACAGTACACAGTAGATGCATAACCTTTAACAAGTACTTGTACACACTACACAATTAACCTTTAACAGTACACAGTAGATGCATAACCTTTAACAAGTACTTGAACACACTACACAATTAACCTTTAACAGTACACAGTAGATGCATAACCTTTAACAAGTACTTGAACACACTACACAATTAACCTTTAACAGTACACAGTAGATGCATAACCTTTAACAAGTACTTGAACACACTACACAATTAACCTTTAACAGTACACAGTAGATGCATAACCTTTAACAAGTACTTGAACACACTACACAATTAACCTTTAACAGTACACAGTAGATGCATAACCTTTAACAAGTACTTGAACACACTACACAATTAACCTTTAACAGTACACAGTAGATGCATTACCTTTTAACCTGTACTTGTACACACTACACAATTAACCTTTAACGGTACCCATTAGATACTTAACCTTTAACAAGTACTTGGTATTTGGATGCGTTTCTGGTGATTCAATACCAACATCAATAGATATATTACAAGAACATTGGCACCAGACAAAAAGCTTCTCGACCACCATGTTCCTGAAAACTTCACGCGTCACATTCATCTGGCCCTGCCCGTCTGCTTCTCGGTGTCTGGCCTCAGCAGATGGCAGTACCGCCATCTGCTGGCCTGTCCCACCGCCCTCAATTCTGGCATCGCCATGCCATGTATGAACGGGCGCAAGACGGAAATGTTCCTGAACATAGCTGCATGTGTGAATAATGTAAATCACTAGTGGTGCCTGCAATGTTATCCCAGTAATTAACCAGGAACTATGTGTGAAAGGGGCTTATGACTGGTATAACCCATAACAATACAATTACTTTTATACTTTGTTTAATATATATACCCCTTGTATTATATACTGTACATACCTTGTATACCTGAAGGTGTGTGTGTGTGTGTGTGTGTGTGTGTGTGTGTGTGTGTGTGTGTAGACGTGGATGAGTGTGTGCAGGGTGTGTGTGTTGAGCAGTGTCTCAACACTCCTGGTAGTTTCCGTTGCTTCTGTGACGGTCGCCAGGGCAGGAAGCTCAGCCAAGATCTCCGCAGCTGCAAGGTGTAGTACACCTCCCTTTCAGTCTCCCACTCCTCCTTCTCCTCTTACACCTTCTTTTGCTCCTTCTACTCCTCTAGCACCTCCTTTTACTCCTCCTACTCATCCTTCTACTCCTCTTACACCTCCGCCTTTTGCTCCCATCATAGGTAACCTTCAGATAGTACCAAATTACGTCATTGGTCACCTTCAAATGGTACCACATTACAGCATGGGTCACCTTAGGATATTATCACATTATATCATAGGTCACCTTCAGATAGTAACACACTAAATCATAGGTAACCGTCAGATAGTACCACATTACATCATAGGTCACCTTCAAATGTTACCACATGACAGCATGGGTCACCTTTGGATATTATCACATATCATAGGTCACCTTCAGATAGTAACACACTACATCAGGTCACCTTCAGATAGTAACACACTACATCAGGTAACCTTCAGATAGTACCAAATTACATCATAGGTTCAGATAGCACCGAATTACATCATAGGTAACCTTCAGATAGTACCATATTACATCACTGGTAACCTTCAGATAGTATCACACTACATCATAGGTAACCGTCAGATAGTACCACATTACATCATAGGTTCAGATAGCATCAAATTACATCATAGGTCACCTTCAGATGGTACCACATTACAGCATGGGTCACCTTCAGATTGTAACACATTACAGCATGGGTCACCTTCAGATTGTAACACATTACAGCATGGGTCACCTTCAGATTGTAACACATTACAGCATGGGTCACCTTCAGATAGTACCTCATAAATCATGGGTCACCTTCAGATAGTACCACATTACATCATAGGTAACCTTCAGATAGTATCACATAACATCATGGGTATCTTCAGATAGTACCACATAATGTCATGGGTCACCTTCAGATAGTACCACATTACATCATAGGTAACCTTCAGATAGTATCACATAACATCATGGGTATCTTCAGATAGTACCACATAACATCATGGGTATCTTCAGATAGTACCACATAATGTCATGGGTCACCTTCAGATAGTATCACATTATGTCATGGGTCATCTTCAGATAGTATAACATTATATCATGGGTCACCTTCAGATATTATCACATATTATGGGTCACCTTCAGATAGTACCACATAATGTCATGGGTCACCTTCAGATAGTACCACATTACATCATAGGTAACCTTCAGATAGTACCACATTACATCATAGGTATCAGATAGTATCACATAACATCATGAGTATCTTCAGATAGTACCACATAATGTCATGGGTCACCTTCAGATAGTATCACATTATGTCATGGGTCATCTTCAGATAGTATAACATTATATCATGGGTCACCTTCAGATAGTACCACATCACATCATAGGTAACCTTCAGATAGTATCACATTATTTCATGGATCACCTTCAGATAGCATCACATTACGAGATATTAACCAGTGCACAGTACTGATAGTGTAATTCATTGATTATATTTGGTTTGGCACAAAATGAACAGGCCCTGTTTCATTTTCAACATTGTATGATTTGATTTAGTTTGACTTGTATGTGTTAGTTTCATTCCAATCTCATCATATGACCACGTTGATGTTAAATTCTCTATGTTGGTTCTGCGCTCTGTGTTCCTGCAGCGCATCACGCCCTGTTTGTCTCCAGTTCTGAAGAGGAACAATCGCTCGCTGTATCTCGGGCGTATGTTCAGCGCCGTCCCTGTCGTCCGCCTACGCTTCCGACGCCGTGTCCAGACTGGGTACAGGAACTTCCTAACATCTAGACACACTAGAACCTCCTAACATCTAGACACACTAGAACCTCCTAACATCTAGACACACTAGAACCTCCTAACACCTAGACACACAAGAACCTCACCTCTGGACAGATAAGAAATTCCTAACATCTAGACACACAAGAACATCTTAACATGTAGACACACTAGAACCTCCTAACATCTAGACAAACTAGAACCTCCTAACATCTAGACACAAAAGAACCTCACCTCTGGACAGATAAGAAATTCCTAACATCTAGACACACAAGAACATCTTAACATGTAGACAGACTAGAACCTCCTAAACATACAAGAACCTCCTCACATCTCAACATTTACATTTAGGTCATTTTGCTAACGCTTTTATCCAAAGCGACTTACAATTAGTAAGTCAGCATACAAGAACCTCCTAAACATACAAAAACCTCCGAAATGTACAAGACCTGAGTCTCCTACACATCCAAACATACTAAACCACAACCCAACAATTCAAATCTGTATTATCACTAATCCATAAGGAGATGGGTAGAAGAACCACAAGTCTCACAAACATATATACCTACAACAATACATGTATACCATCTGAAAATACTATACTATAAATTGAACCCAAATTAAACCAAAGATGCACTTTATTAATCTCTAGACAAGAAATTTGAGGCAACCACATAGAGGGGCGATTCTAGGTTCTGACTTTTGGGGGGGCTCCGCACCCACAAAGCCACAGGGGGTGGTATTGGGGATTTTGAATATCGTAGATGTGATTTCCTGCATTCTGCTGCATTGAAGGGTGACCTGGTGGAGATTGTAAATGTATTCTGGTGGGTAACTCTATCTATTTATCTATCAATCCAACACATTTTATATTTTTTAACAGTCTCCGGTCTACGGTAGAATATTAGATTTGAAGATGGGTGGGCTAAGGCAAGTTTTGGGTGGGCTTGAGCTCACCCAAAAAAGCTTCTAGCTTCGCCACTGATTTTCATTATTATGTTTTTTATTTTTTATTTGACGGCACAGGGTCCTGGGCTACATGTATTCACAAAAGATCCAGGGCTATAGCCTCGAATGCCCAGGTCTAACGACACGCCTGATCACATACACTAATGACATATGGATAACATGTTACAAACAGGCAGACAAACATCTCAAAGCAGAAACAAGATACAGCCTTCTCCTACCTTCTTCATCTCTTGCAGGTTCTCAGCTGAGTTTGACCTTCGAACCTACGACCCTGAAGGTGTTATCTTTTTTGCGGGGGGGCACCAGAACAGCTCCTGGATAGTCCTAGCAATGCATCATGGGAAGCTGGAGCTGCAGTTGAAGTATGCCGCTGTCAGCCGGGTCACAAGCACTGGGCCCCAGGTCAACGACGGGCAGTGGAGGAAGGTCAGAACATGTGTTTATGTATAATATGTTTAGCATCACCTAATCAACTAAGTATGACTTCAGGAGAACATGTGTTTATGTATAATATGTTTAGCATCACCTAATCAACTAAGTATGACTTCAGGAGAACATGTGTTTATGTATAATATGTTTAGCATCACCTATTTATTTAAGTAGGACTTCAGGAGAACATGTGTTTATGTATAATATGTTTAGCATCACCTATTTATTTAAGTAGGACTTCAGGAGAACATGTGTTTATGTATAACATGTTTAGCATCGCCTAATCAACTAAGTATGACTTAGTTGATTAAGATTATGAATCCATGTTTTCTTGCCCAGGTACCTATCTTGCTAACTCCGGCCAAGCGACTGTTTTGTGTCCAGTCCCTGTTAAATAAACTGATCTACTCCCTGCATTTCTACATTTATACATGTTTTATACATGTACAGATCTCTGGGGGTTAAGATTGACAGGGAGGATGTGAGGTTCAAATAATACTGTATAAATTGTGTATAAACTGTCGTATTAATAATAATAATACCACATATATTGTATGTACATGTTGTAGATCTCTGTGGAAGAACAGGGGCGGAGCCTGGTGATAAAGATCGACAGGGAGGCGGTGATGAAGATTGCGGTGAACGGAGATCTGTTCACTCTGAGGAAGGGCGTTCATGAGCTCAACCTGACCGTAGGGGGCGTGCCCTTCAGAGAGGGGGGTCTCCTCAGTCAGGTGTGTGTGTGTGTGTGTGTGTATTTACATATAATATATTGTATGTGTATATACAGTGTACATGTATGTGTACATGTATATACAGTATATGTGTAGTATATATATATATGTATGTATATATATGTGTGTGTGTGTGTGTGTGTGTGTCTAGCTGAACCCTCGTCTGGACGGCTGCATGAGGGAATGGCGTTGGCTGACAGGTGAAGACACCTCAATCCAGGAGACCATCGGCTCTAACGAGAACATGCAGTGTTTCAGCTCTGAACACCCGGGGTCCTACTACCCTGGCCTGGGCTTCGCCCTCTTCAACATCTCCTACGGTACTGCAGCTTACTTACGTACTTCAAATACTTCTCAATTCATTACCTTTAACACATTTACAACATTTAGAACACAACTATCTCCTATGGTTGCCTCACACTTCACATTTGTCCCATGTATCATTTAACATATTATCCCATTTGCTGAATATATCAAATTTAATACATTGATCCCATTTAACACATACACAACCTTACATTTATCACATACACACCCTTACATGTATCACATACACATCTGTGCCATACTGCTGCCTTACACATTTATCACATTTAACACGTACACAACCTCACATTTATCACATGGTTCTGCCCTATACATCACATGTATCCAGGGTCCTCACCCCTGAAAGCCTTGAGTCTTAAAGATGATTTGTCACTTGGAATCACTAGAAGTGTACATTCAAAGCTTACTATGTCCAGTATTCATTATTCACATTGCTAAACATGTAATCACAAATATCAGAATCAGAATCAGAATTCTTTTGTTGTCATTGTACCTAGGTACAACGAAATAAAAATGAAAATATGAAGCACACATCAAAAGTATTGCTGTGATATGTCCTCTATTATTGCCATTTAATACTTGATTTAATCCTTCATGTAACTATTCATGTAATTCTTCATATAATTCTTCATGTAACACTTCATGTAATACTTCACATCACCTTCATCAACTCAGTTCAGAGTAACAGAGTGGTTGGTGGAGACTGATAGATTTTACACTGGTTTTCTTTTAATTACAGTCTTTTTACTAAGAGTGACAACCGGCCAGCTCAGCGACCAGCACTGCTCTGTGTTCCTATACCTCTATAGTGTGGACTTAACTGTATAGAGTCTGTGTAAGACTTACCTCCTCTCCTCTCCTCCAGACTACCAGAACCTGAGTGTGGACTTAACTGTGCGTCCGACTTCAGCAATTGGAGTGATGTTCTCCCTCGTGTACCAGGACAGTGTTCCCTTCTCTGTGTCCCTGGCCGACTACCACCCTGGCATGGATTTGTGGAGAGACGTAGGTCCTACTAGTGTTGTGGTCCGAGTACTAGGGTATTTGTATTGTGTTCTAGTCAAAGTAACAGGGTAGTACTGTGTTCTGGTCAGAGTAACAGGGTAGTACTGTGTTCTGGTCAGAGTAACAGGTTAGTACTGTGTTCTGGTCAGAGTAACAGGGTAGTACTGTGTTTTGGTCAGAGTAACAGGTTAGTACTGTGTTCTGGTCAGAGTAACAGGGTAGTTCTGTGTTCTGGTCAGAGTAACAGGGTAGTACTGTGTTCTGGTCAGAGTAACAGGTTAGTACTGTGTTCTAGTCAAAGTAACAGGGTAGTACTGTGTTCTGGTCAGAGTAACAGGGTAGTACTGTGTTCTGGTCAGAGTAACAGGTTAGTACTGTGTTCTAGTCAAAGTAACAGGGTAGTACTGTGTTCTGGTCAGAGTAACAGGGTAGTACTGTGTTCTGGTCAGAGTAACAGGGTAGTACTGTGTTCTGGTCAGAGTAACAGGGTAGTACTGTGTTCTGGTCAGAGTAACAGGGTAGTTCTGTGCTCTGGTCAGAGTAACAGGGTAGTACTGTGTTCTGGTCAGAGTAACAGGGTAGTACTGTGTTCTGGTCAGAGTAACAGGGTAGTTATGTGCTCTGGTCAGAGTAACAGGGTAGTACCGTGTTCTGGTCAGAGTAACAGGGTAGTACTGTGTTCTGGTCAGAGTAACAGGGTAGTACTGTGTTCTGGTCAAAGTAACAGGGTAGTACTGTGTTCTGGTCAGAGTAACAGGGTAGTTCTGTGTTCTGGTCAGAGTAACAGGGTAGTACTGTGTTCTGGTCAGAGTAACAGGGTAGTACTGTGTTCTGGTCAGAGTAACAGGGTAGTACTGTGTTCTGGTCAGAGTAACAGGGTAGTACTGTGTTTTGGTCATAGTAACAGGGTAGTACTGTGTTCTGGTCAGAGTAACAGGGTAGTACTGTGTTTTGTTCAGAGTAACAGGGTAGTACTGTGTTTTGGTCAGAGTAACAGGGTAGTACTGTGTTTTGGTCAGAGTAACAGGGTAGTACTGGGTTCTGGTCAGAGTAACAGGGTAGTACTGTGTTTTGGTCAGAGTAACAGGGTAGTACTGTGTTTTGGTCAGAGTAACAGGGTAGTACTGTGTTCTGGTCAGAGTAACAGGGTAGTTCTGTGGGGGGCGGCAGTAGCTCAGTGAGCGGTTTTCCACTAACCTGAGGGTTGGCGAAACTGCAACTGTGTCCTTGAGGAAGACGCTGAACCCCACAAATGTTTGACAAATGTACTGTATTGTATTTACTGTACTGTAAATGTTCTGGTCAGAGTAACAGGGTAGTACTGTGTTTTGGTCAGAGTAACAGGGTAGTACTGTGTTCTAGTCAGGGTTAGGGAGGGTAGTTGTGGTGATACAGGAACAGGTTAAAGCTGAGCTGGGGAGGGTGGGGTTAGGCAGTCAGTTCTGGGATGCCTATATGTAGGCCAGAGGACATGATGATCGAACTAAGAACCTTGCATTCAATCATCCTCCCCGCCAGTTTCCTCATAATATAATAAGATGTGTTTTTTTGAAACATGTTTTTTAGTTTATTCTGGTTTCCATGGGCAACACAGTGGTGGCCAGCGCCCTTGCCCCACTGTGTGATGGTGAGGGTCATGTGATCCGAGTGGTCGTCACAGGAAACCAGACGCTGCTCTGGGTGGACGGTCAGCTTGGTCGCAGCGAGGAGACACAAGAGCCGGTCGACCTACAGTCCTCCTCCAGCACCTTTATAGGAGGGCTACCAGGTAACTCACCTGTATAGACTTACTGGTCTACACCAGCAGCTAACTCACCTGTATAGACTTACTGGTCTACACCAGCAGCTAACTCACCTGTATAGACTTACTGGTCTACACCAGCAGCTAACTCACCTGTATAGACTTACTGGTCTACACCAGCAGCTAACTCACCTGTATAGACTTACTGGTCTACACCAGCAGCTAACTCACCTGTATAGACTTACTGGTCTACACCAGCAGCTAACTCACCTGTATAGACTTACTGGTCTACACCAGCAGCTAACTCACCTGTATAGACTTACTGGTCTACACCAGCAGCTAACTCACCTGTATAGACTTACTGGTCTACACCAGCAGCTAACTCACCTGTATAGATTAGCAGGCAACTCACGCGTAGAGGACCAGGTAACTGGATTGGTTAGAGGATCCTGCTCCATACGGGGTACATTCAACTGACCAGATGTGTTTCCTCCAGATGTTCCCCTGGTGTCGACTCCAGTCACAGCGTCTTACAGCGGCTGTCTGGAGGTGAAGGTGAACGGAGAGATGCTAGATCTGGACCGAGCCGTCCACAAACACAACGACATCCGCTCCCACTCCTGCCCCCTACTGGGAGCACACCAATGACCCCCAGCCCTCCCCTGGTACATCCCCTCCCACCTTCTTGATGTACAGGAGAGATAATGACTGGAAACTGAATACTGAAGTTTGAGAAATTGGTGGGAAAATGTCTGATAAAACAGAAGATCAGCTGGACCAGTTCCTACTGCAGCGCTGCCCCCTTGGATATTTATGTGACTAGTGAACAGTTAACTACTAGTTCACTGATAAAGATTCAACTGCTTGTTTACTAGTTACCAGTGAACTACTAGAGGACTGCTGGTAAACTGGGATATTGATGGTAATTATTTTAGTTACTAGTTAACTTTTTTTTTTAGTTAACTAGTAGTTTGCTAGTCAATAGTAACTCAGAAGCTTACAGATAAAAGGTGAACTACTGGTTAGCTAGATAACAGTGAGCAAATATCCCGCTCCCCCGAAACCGCTGCGCAGGACGATGGGATATGTGCTGTTTGAGTTGCCTGGTTAGCGGTTAGCATTAGCTACTAGCATTGTCTGGTTAGCAGCTAGCATCAGCTACCAGCATTAGCTGCTGATACAGTATCTGCAGGAGAACTTTGTTGCACACGGTAGCAGACCGACATGATTATCATGTCCATCTGCTGCCTCAAAACCTGAACCTTGTGCCTACTAAGCTATGCCCTCACCTGGGCCAGGGGGCGTGGCTTAATCCAGGTGACCAGGGCCAACACTACTCGGCCCCGCCTCTCCCTCAATTTACCAATCACATCCAAACACCCGCTACAGGAAGAGCCAATCACAAGCTGGACACAAGGCCGTCTTCCGCAGCTAGGGTTAGCCTAGCTAGGGATAGCTACTGAGTAACGACAGTGTAAAATACTGATCTGTGTAAATACTATATGGTACAAACCAAACACTACCTTCTGCACATGGTCCTAATACACCTTTCCTTTATTAAAGTTTCTCTACACAAACATTAATGGTCAAGAATGAAAATCTTGAAAGTTAGTATAATTTCTGCTTTTATTAGTTGTAGTTCCTCTCTTCTGGAGAGCAACTGTTTAGTTTAAAATTAAACTGTTATGTTAATATCGGTTTAACATAACCATGTATGTTAAACTGTTATGTTAGTATCCTTATATCAAACTGTTATGTTGAGTTGTTATGGAGCAGAATGTCTGAGAATGCTAATGGTCTCCAGCCATCTAAAGAGAGAATGTACTACACACCACAGTATGTATTTTTTTTTTATATATATATATATGTTGTATATTGAACTTGTTTTACTTTTTCATTTTACTCATTTGTAACTGCCAGTGTTCTGTGAGGAGAGAATTATATTCTCTCCCCTGACAAATCCATCTGAAAATAAAGGCAGCAGCACTACGAGAACACTTGAACTTGCGTGTCTTCCTGTCACCTGGTGGTGCGACGTGGAGCTGAAGAGCTGCTCTCACCGGAACCCCATTAAACAAAATATTATAACCAACAATACAACGTTAAGATGACATTCGACCTTCACCTGGGAACTGGGGCAAATGAATTATCAGGAAGAAAATTGTCTCAGCATTCTTAATTTTTTATGAAATATTTTTTATGGAATCTGTGAAGATATTCCTTGTTTTGCAAAATCTCCCTAATGACTGAATAAAGAATGCATTTTTGATTTTTTACTATTTTAATATGTATATGATCTGAAGATATATATATATATATATATATATATAATAGATAATATATTAAGAAAGACATGACAATTTAATATTTTACATATATCATTGATGTTAAATAAGATTGTTAAACTGCAAACTGACCGTTGCAGGTCATTGAGTCACATTAAGCTTTTTGGCCCATTCTACCACATTTTCATAAATAAAAAAACGTAATGTTTTTCTTTTCACCTTGGCCCATTCCTGCCTGATGTTTACTCCCTCCTCTCTCATGTATGAAAGGTAGGCTTTGATTTGCACCATTTACATATCGATTAATAAAAGGAGTTATTGTAATTATCTATAGCTGGGGTTATTGTTTGTATTGATTATTTATAGCAGCAGTTATTTTTCTAATTTAATATTTAAAGCTTGAGATATTGATCTCAGATTATTCATGGCTGGAGGCATTTTGTAATTCATAAAGGTCAATGAATAACCCCCCTGAGGACAACACCTGGAACAACATCTGGAATGAAGAGGCGATGTTATAAACACATTTAATGTTCAACACAACAACATGACATCATGGGGGCGGAGCTTCAGACCCGGCCGGGGAGCAGGAACTTTCCGGTGAAGCGGCCGTGGTGGTGCAGGTCCGAGGGACTCAGAACCTTCCTGACACCCAACATGTTGCCACGGGCGATCTCCCGGAAGGTCCAGGGGTTCTGGTTGTTTTTCTCCTTCTCCTCCTGCTCAGCATGCATGGCAGCCAGACTCTCCCTGCTCACCACCTGAAACACACCGCATTACTACTCCTGAAACACACCGCGTTACTACAGATGAAACACACAGCGTTACTACACCTGAAACACACCGCGTTACTACAGATGAAACACACAGCGTTACTACACCTGAAACACACCGCATTACTACACCTGAGACACACACCGCATTACTACACCTGAAACACATCGTGTTACCACACCTGAGACACACCGCGTTACTACACCTGAAACACACCGCGTTACTACACTTGAAACACACAGCGTTACTACACCTGAAACACACAGCGTTACTACACCTGAAACACACCGCGTTACTACAGATGAAACACACAGCGTTACTACACCTGAAACACACAGCGTTACTACACCTGAGACACACCGCATTACTACTCCTGAAACACACCGCGTTACTACAGATGAAACACACAGCGTTACTACACCTGAAACACACAGCGTTACTACACCTGAGACACACCGCATTACTACACCTGAAACACACACCGCATTACTACACCTGAAACACATCGTGTTACCACACCTGAGACACACCGCGTTACTACACCTGAAACACACCGCGTTACTACACCTGAGACACACACCGCATTACTACACCTGAAACACACACCGCATTACTACACCTGAAACACACCGCGTTACTACACCTGAAACACACCGCGTTACTACACCTGAAACACACCGCGTTACTACACCTGAAACACACCGCATTACTACACCTGAAACACACACCACGTTACTACACCTGAAACACACACCACGTTACTACACCTGAAACACAGCGTTACTACACCTGAAACACACACCACGTTACTACACCTGAAACACACCACGTTACTACACCTGAAACACACCACGTTACTACACCTGAAACACACCGCGTTACTACACCTGAAACACACCGCGTTACTACACCTGAAACACACACCACGTTACTACACCTGAAAGACACCGCGTTACTACACCTGAAACACACACCGCGTTACTACACCTGAAACACACACCGCGTTTCTACACCTGAAACACACACCGCGTTACTACACCTGAAACACACACCGCATTACTACACCTGAAACACACCGCGTTACTACACCTGAAAAACACACCACGTTACTACACCTGAAACACACACCGCGTTACTACACCTGAAACACACTGCGTTACTACACCTGAAACACACACCGCGTTACTACACCTGAAACACACTGCGTTACTACACCTGAAACACACACCGCGTTACTACACCTGAGACACACACCGCGTTACTACACCTGAAACACACCTCGTTACTACACCTGAAACACCCCGCGTTACTACACCTGAGACACACCGCGTTACTACACCTGAAACACACCGCGTTACTACAACTGAAACACACCGCGTTACTACACCTGAGACACACCTCGTTACTACACCTGAAACACACCGCGTTACTACACCTGAGACACACAACGCATTACTACACCTGAAACACACACCACGTTACTACACCTGAAACACACCGCATTACTACATCTGAGACACAGCTCGTTACTACACCTGAAACACCCCGCGTTACTACACCTGAAACACACACCGCGTTACTACACCTGAAACACACCGCGTTACTACACCTGAAACACACCGCGTTACTACACCTGAAACACCCCGCGTTACTACACCTGAAACACACCGCGTTACTACACCTGAAACACACCGCGTTACTACATCTGAAACACACCGCGTTACTACACCTGAAACACACCGCGTTACTACACCTGAAACACACACCGCGTTACTACACCTGAGACACACACCGCGTTACTACACCTGAAACACACCGCGTTACTACACCTGAAACACACTGCGTTACTACACCTGAAACACACCGCGTTACTACACCTGAAACACACCGCGTTACTACACCTGAGACACACACCGCGTTACTACACCTGAGACACACACTGCGTTACTACACCTGAAACACACCGCGTTACTACACCTGAAACACACCGCGTTACTACACCTGAAACACACCGCGTTACTACAACTGAAACACACCGCGTTACTACATCTGAAACACACCGCGTTACTACACCTGAAACACATACCACGCTACTACACCTGAAACACACTGCGTTACATACTATGTATGTATATAGGTTTTAATTTTTTTCATTTGATCTGATTCTAAGAGCTCGCATATAACTTTATCTTAATTTAGGTATTTATTGTTTATACTCTGGTTTTTTATTGCACTCCTCTATCCCCTTGTACTGCTGGTCAATGTGAATTTCTCCTAAGGGGGATTAATAAAGGAATATCTTTTCTCATCTTAACCTCACCTTAGCAGGGAACGGCAGCTTTTTGGCCACTTCAGTGAGGATGGGTCCCACCTCCCCCAGCTCCACCCGCCCCCCCACCTCCACTATCAGGCGGCCGCAGCGCACCGGGGTGACGTAGTGGTCGATGGCTCCCTTCCCTCCGCCCATGCGCTGGCCCAGGCCTTTCCGTGTGACCGCCTTGTAGGGTGCATTGATGCGCCACTTGGCGAAGGTGCTGCGGACGTCCATCTTACGGTTGATGGTCAGGCGGATCATCTCCACGTGGCCCCAGTGGATGTACCCTCCTCCCAAGGCCTGTTGAGTAGGGAGCCCCAACATGAACAACCAATGGTAAGCCTGAAGAGTCTGACAACATCCTGAACGGTAGGACAGTATACACTGGATCAGTAGGGAGACCACATTCTGATACATGTTGGACCCCAAAACATCAGACTCAACTAGTTATTTATACACAACACAACTAGCAGCCTATGATAGTGTAGGCGATACCTACCACAAGAGTAGCTCCTACAGTAAACTTACCACAGGAGTAGCTACTACGGTAAACCTACCACGATAGCATAGCTCCTACAATAAACCTACCACGAGAGTAGCTCATACGGTAAACTTACCACAGGAGTAGCCACTACGGTAAACCTACCACGATAGCGTAGCTCCTACAATAAACCTACCACGGTAGCATAGCTCCTACAATAAACCTACCACAAGAGTAGCACCTACAATAAACCTACCACAAGAGTAGCTCCTACAATAGACCTACCACAAGAGTAGCTCCTACAATAAACCTACCTCAAGAGTAGCTCCTACAATAAACCTACCACAAGAGTAGCTCCTACAATAAACCTACCACAAGAGTAGCTCCTACAATAAACCTACCACAAGAGTAGCTCCTACAATAAACCTACCTCAAGAGTAGCTCCTACAATAAACCTACCACAAGAGTAGCACCTACAATAAACCTACCACGAGAGTAGCTCCTACAATAAACCTACCACAAGAGTAGCTCCTACAATAAACCTACCTCAAGAGTAGCTCCTACAATAAACCTACCACAAGAGTAGCACCTACAATAAACCTACCACGAGAGTAGCTCCTACAATAAACCTACCACAAGAGTAGCTCCTACAATAAACCTACCACAAGAGTAGCTCCTACCAACCTACCACAAGAGTAGCACCTACAATAAACCTACCACGAGAGTAGCTCCTACAATAAACCTACCTCAAGAGTAGCTCCTACAAACCTACCACAAGAGTAGCACCTACAATAAACCTACCACAAGAGTAGCTCCTACAATAAACCTACCACAAGAGTAGCACCTACAATAAACCTACCTCAAGAGTAGCTCCTACAAACCTACCACAAGAGTAGCTCCTACAATAGACCTACCACAAGAGTAGCTCCTACAATAAACCTACCACAAGAGTAGCTCCTACAATAAACCTACCACAAGAGTAGCACCTACAATAAACCTACCTCAAGAGTAGCTCCTACAAACTTACCACAAGAGTAGCTCCTACAATAAACCTACCACAAGAGTAGCTCCTACAAACCTACCACAAGAGTAGCTCCTACAATAGACCTACCACAAGAGTAGCTCCTACAATAAACCTACCACGATGGCGTAGCTCCCTACGGTGAAGGTGTTGGCTGCCTTCGCCGGCCCCTGGATGTCCCTCAGCTTCTTCATCTCCTTCTTGGCCTTCTTGTAGTTTGGAACCTTGTTGAGGAACTTCAGTTTTGGTTTGTCAGGCAGGACCACGTCTTCAGGGAGCAGACATACCAGATTTTAGAGACAGTTTTACACTCTGAAGTGATACATACAGTAACTCTTACATGGTAGACATCACACAAATTGTTACTGACTCACATATTAATCTCATTGAAGAACATGAAGTAGAACATTACTTAATATTGTCTTATATGTATATTTAAGTCAGGAAATCGGATCAAATTACCGCTGTAGTCTGGAGGAATGTCATAAGTTTTGATTCCAGCAACCAGGATCCTCATGTGACTCTGAATACAATCTGGGAGTAAATAACAACAGCAGCCATCTTTAGTCTCTCTCATGCTGGAAACACGCACACACACATTATATATATATATATATATATATATATATATATGTATATATATATGTATATATATATATATATATATATATATATATATACATACTGTATTATATCAAATATATAGTCACTGTGTTTACATGTATGTCTGTGTGATACGGTTAATATACTCGATACGTTATATTACTACCTTGTAGTCGGTGTGTCCGCCAGCAGCTGACGGTGTTCTTTAATAACGAGATCATTGTTAAACCCTCTATCCTAGTCCTCTATCATTCCATTGTAAACAATACTAATTATCATAACTTGAAATATAATTTAAAAAGGAAGCACTTTATATGACAGAATCATGCTGCAGAAGGTCGCTCTCTGTGCGCTGCCAGAAGAGTCCGTCTGGCTAGAGGGTGCATTACAAACGTTCCGGCCATAAAGGGTCCCCCAGTTCTGGTCCGTGCTGGGTGAAACAGCGATACCCTTTGGCTGCACCGTATAGTGCAGTGTCTCCGATCATAATGACTTCAGCTGGTACATAAATTCATTTCTCACACACACACACACACACACACACACACACACACACACACACACACACACACACACACACACACACACACACACACACACACACACACACACACACACACACACACACACACACACACACACACACACACACACACACACACACACACACACACACACACACACACACACACACACACACACACACACACACACACACACACACACACACACACACACACACACACACACTGCAAGAAACATTAGAGTTTATAAATTCATTGCATTATTATTATTCTTTTTTTTCATGGGCCAAGATGCAGTCTTAACAGAGTTTTCAGCCTGCAGCAGAAGATGGGTCAGGTTCCAGCCTTCCTGCTGTCCGTGGGGAGCTCACTCCACCATTGTGGAGCAAGGATAGTAAACAATCGAGACTGGTAGTGAGGGTTAGCAGGCCGTTACTTGACGTGGAGTCAAGCAGCCACCGTTTGGGCAGGGTAAGGTACAATGTGACAAACAGTTTCATCTGGTGTAGGTCCTCCTATAAGTTCAACACATGTCTTATACCATTAACCCTGGTGGTCAGAAGTCATACTGAAGACATATTATAGCTCTCTAACATGGGTCTATAACATGGGTCTATAACATGGGTCTATATCTACTAGTATTATACCACAAATGCATAACCACCAAGTTTTTTAAACGTATGTATGTATTTTTCAGATGTACTGTATAGTTTTCAAAATCAGCATAAAATATCAGAATAACTTTGTGTTAGTGCAACAGTAGTCTTCATCAAAACCCCGTGAACAGTTTCCATGGAGAGTTTAAAGTCTTTTGTTTGGCATTAGTCCTCCTCTGACAATATGTTATATAACATACGTCTTATATCTGCCCTGGAGGTCAGACGTGTTGTGTTAGGCGTAAGGCGCTAGATCCCGTGGTACAGGAGGTCAAACTTAGGGACATTCTGGGGGTCAATGGGACTCTTGACCATCAACTTGCCCCGCATAGCTCCTCTGTAGATGACTTCGATAAGGTCCATGAAGTCCTGCTTGGTCTTGAAGCTGCCTACAAACTTGGTGTGATCTGGGGATCTGGAGAAACACACAGTTCAGTTCTGAACAGAGGTTGAGCCAAGTCCTAGTGCTGTTGAACAGCATTAGGACATATACAATTAATATAAATACTCACCCATAATCCACCTTCATATGTTGTCCGTTGAAGAAAAAGACAGTGGAGGGGATATAGCTGATGTCGAAGTAGCGGGTGTAGACCGGGACCTTGTCCACATCCACGATGTATATGGATGCCATGTTGCTCAGGTTGTGCGCCGTTTTAGACAACTATGACAGTGACAGCGCAGAAGGATGGCATGGATTAATACAATGTACTATAGAATATATTACTCTTCCATAAGGGAGAGGGATAGTGTGGTTGGTTTGGTTGTTTGATTCCCAGCAGAAAGGTTCAATGTCCTCAGCCTACCTGTACGAATCTTAAGATGTCCAACCCGCGACCTGCTTCTTCATGACCCGTCTGTGCACTGTCTAACCCTGCTTGTCTAACGTTGTGCAAACTGTGAGACAGAACAATCAAGGTGCTTCATAATGATCATGCTCACCGTCTCGTCCAGCTGGAGGCACGAAGAGTCTTCGTCTCTCCCAAACCGCAGCACCAACACCTTCTCGGCGACTCCCTTGATCGCCCCGTCGACCTCCTCCTTACTGCTCAACTTGGGTAGAAACAAACTCATGACACATGGGAAAGAGTGGAGGAACGAAGATGGACCACTGCGGGATAACAAGACACTCCTCCTTGTTTTGGTCGGAGACGGAAATACGTCACAATCACCGCATATGCTGCGCATTATAAAGTGACCCTAAAAAATACAAATATCTATACAAACTTAAAAAATAATACGATTCAATATCATTTATAGAGCAGGAAACTTTAAGTGCAATCAGAGTAAAGGTCTGCGGACCTTTCACATGCTCATCCGGAACCTTTGTGACTAGTTCCTCTGTCACTGGGACCAGATAGAGTGTGACCCCAATTGACAACGTGACCTTTCTATCAATACGGAAAACGTGTTGGTCTTAATCTTATTCTTCTCATCGCAAAACGCCTGCTGTGTATCTCGATTGGTGTGAGACGTTGGGTGAAATGCAAGGTTGTCTTAATGTCAGTAATGATTATTAAGAGGATGTGTGGGTCATCTCTTTAGACAGGAGAAGATTCAGCTAATCAGTGCTTATAGAAATGATGCGACTATTCTCCAGACGTGTATCAGTGGAGTTATGGAGGCGGAGTGTTTCTGGGACACCAACCTTCCCCCCTGGACAGTACTTATCTCCCCGTTGCTTCAGCTCTTGTCGTTTACTGAGAAAAGATGCGACCATGTCGGACCATGGAGACAAAATAGATCTGGACTTGTGGAAGTCAGTGTTGAGATCCCAGACGGCAGCGGATGAAAGCCTTGAGGACGATAGAGAGCAGGTGAAGGAAGGCGAATCGACAGATTCCCCAGCCGGCTGCGTACTAGTGGCTACCCGGGAACTGGTCTCCATGTGGCGCCAGGCGGGGAAGCTGGTTCCAGATCAGATGACCGACCAGGATGTCCAGACCTTAGCAGAACTCCCCACTAAGTCCTCCAAGAAGAAGTTCCTTAAATACCTGGCAATCCGGGAGCTCAGCAAGAAGAATGACAAGAAGAAGCGAGAGAAGAGGAGGTCTGAGAAGGAGCAGAATTTCGACATGGACCGACCGCCCCGTAAGGAGACGTTCCTGCTGCAGTACCGCGAACACTGGCTCGACCGGCTGCTGGGCTGGCGTGGGGCCCAGGCCATGCGCTTCGGTCAGCCGCTGGTGTTCGACATGAGCTACGAGGCGCACATGAAACCGCAAGAGTTGGGGAACACGGTGTCCCAGATGTTGGAGTTGGAGGGCTTCAACCGCCGGTCCCTTGACCCCTTCCACCTCCACTACTGTAACCTGCAGCTAGACGGGGGCTACCGCCAGCAGTTGCTCAGATCTTACGGTGCAGACGCCTGGGACCGTCTCTTCATCACTGAGACACCACAGAGCTACGTGGATGTGTTTCCACGAGAGCAGCTGGTCTACCTCACAGCCGACTCCCCCAACGTCCTACGGACCTTCGACCCATCCAAGGTGTACGTGGTGGGGGCGTTAGTGGACCGCTCCATCCAATCGGGACTATCCTTTGCCAACGCCAAGCGGCTGCAGCTGGCTACGGCACGCCTCCCTCTGGACCAGTTCCTCCGCTGGGAGATTGGAGGCAAGAACTTGACACTGGACCAGATGATGCGCATCCTGCTGACCATCAAGGACACGGGCAGCTGGGAGCAGGCGCTCTCCTTCGTCCCCAAAAGGAAACACGACGGTTTCTACCCGGGAAAACCGCAGAGACACAGCGGGGGTGGCGCAGCGAGGGACCGGGGAGACCCGGGAAACAGGTGGGGTTCGGCTCGAGGAGACCTGGGTTTCACAAAGTCTTTCGGGTCCAGCGAGTCTTTGGGCGCTGGGAGAGGCGGTGAGGACCGGAGAGTACCCGGCAGGGGGGCGTGGCCGGCGGGGGAGAGGGATTATAGACCATATAGACTGCCTGTTGCCAGGACGGGACTTCCCCCGAAGAGCAGAGGACAGTAGGAAGACAGGCTAGACGTGCACACCGAGGTACCAGCAGGACTGAAGACTAGAGTCAGTCATAGAATCACTGAACTACTGTTCTACAGTCTGTTGTAGAACTAATGTTTTATACTGAACAATTGATACAGGTGTTCTAGTTCCAAGCTTGTTATGATCAAATCCATGTTGAATAAAACAATCTATGCACTGCTGGTCTGAGTAATAAATCATTGCACCATCAGTACAACGTTTTGTAGTGAACACTGCTGTAGGGCTGAGATGACATCCAGCTAAGAGAACTATGAATGTGACAGAGAAAGGTAGAGGTTGCACATGGTGTAGTATATCAAAGTAACTACAGTATATAAAAGTATATAAACCTGGTTTATTGTGGTTTGAAACCCAAATTAGATACAAATCATTGAGTAGAACAGCAGCAGATCAAAGTATACAATACTGTACTACAAATATACAATACAATGCTCTCAGATGACCTGAAGACACCTCAATGTGCAACCTACAACACCTGGACTCAACCAATACACACACATTTTAAATGGAAATAAAGTTGTAATAAATAAACATAACTACATAAACACACACATCTTCCAGCTGCAGTACCGTGGTTGTCTGGAAGACAGTGAGATTCAAGTTGATCTGCAGGATATTTTCTTCCAAGGGAAGGAAAGCTACTGAAGGAAATGCACACACCATTAAAAACCAATACAGCAACACAAACATCAAGTGTAATTTCTTTCACATTGCCTTGCTGCATTTGTTTATTAAAAAGCCATTTTCCTGGTAGCTAAAGTGTTTCACTGCTAGACTGCGGCCAGTTGAAATTCACCAGCAATGTTGACCAGGATTGAAATAAAAAAAGGATAATGTCTTTATAAAATGTAGAACCTAATGAGCGTCATAGTAACATGATACTGGAGACCAGATGAATCAACAGGTCTCGGGACATATCGACGCATCACCAAAAAAAAAACTAATTTCCCAGAGTTCATTGCTACATTCTGATTGTGCCATCTGAAATGAATCCCCTGGGGAGGTCGGTTAACCAGAGCACCATGATGTCACTAGAGTACCAGGATGTCACCATGATGTCACTAGAGCACCTTGATGTCACCATGATGTCACCAGAGCACCTTGATGTCACCATGATGTCACCAGAGCACCTTGATGTCACTAGAGTACCAGGATGTCACCATGATGTCACCAGAGCACCTTGATGTCACCATGATGTCACCAGAGCACCTTGATGTCACTAGAGTACCAGGATGTCACCATGATGTCACTAGAGCACCATGATGTAACCAGAGTACCAGGATGTCACCATGATGTCACTAGAGCACATTGATGTCACCATGATATCACTAGAGCACCATGATGTCACCAGAGCACCTTGATGTCACTAGAGTACCAGGATGTTACCTTGATGTCACTAGAGTACCAGGATGTCACCATGATGTCACTAGAGCACATTGATGTCACCATGATATCACTAGAGCACCATGATGTAACCAGAGTACCAGGATGTCACCATGATGTCACTAGAGCACATTGATGTCACCATGATATCACTAGAGCACCATGATGTCACCAGAGCGCCACAATGTAACCAGAGCACCATGATGTCACCAGAGTACCAGGATGTCACCATGATGTCACTAGAGCACCTTGATGTCACTAGAGCACCTTGATGTCACCATGATACATATCACTAGAGCACCATGATACATATCACTAGAGCACCATGATATCACTAGAGCACCATGATGTCACCAGAGCACCGCTCGCAGCAGTTAAATGTGATGTTCTCGTAGCGTGTGTACGGATGGAACCTCCCGATGCTCTTCTGATTGGCCAGGAAGCTAGGAGAGTCAGAGAAGGATGGCTCTGCTTCGCTGGTGGGGGGGGAGACAGGAGCCAGAGTCTTCAGCACCTAAAAGGAGGAGAAACAGGCTGAGTATTGACCTACCACGTGAAGTTGCTGATTTGTGTTCGCTTTGTGGTGGACAGCAAACGTTTCACTGTCCACAAAGAAACACCCAAAATGCGACAATGGCTTTGACAGGCAAACCGTGTTCTGTCATTGTGTGTGGTTTAGGAAAGGGATTGTCCAGAATAAAGCTTAGTCGAAGGCCGATATAAAGACTATCTGAAATATCTAGGTGACAGCCATCCTAATCTGAAACGATATACAGTATATGCATGTATATCAAAACCATAAATGGAGCAGCGGAACAGAATAAACTGATCCAAACATTATGATAATATAATGTAATAACATGATCATGTCATTATGACCAGATAGATAGAAGTGGTCCTGCTTCAGAGGAGATCAAATGAGTAGAAAGAGGCCAAACCAAGGGAAACACAGGGAATGTGTGATGAATATACAGCACTATGGCCCTAATGAAGATGTGGGGCACTAGCACAAGGAGTCCACCCTAGAACAGAATATGTTTATCAGAAACATATGATATACACATTTAATAAACATGTGATATATGACCTTCTCAGCCATCTTCTCTGCGGGCGTGTTGCAGACGTGAGCCGTGGCAGTCGACCCAGTGCTCTTCCCCACGTTGCCCAGCAGGTGGCTGCAGACGGCCTGGGCCAGCCTGTGGTTGGATGAGGCCAGCTCCCCCACGGTGAGGCTCTGTGTGCTGGGGTAGTAGGTCTGTTGGCGGCCCCACTGCAGGGAAACAAGCAGTTCCTCCAGACACCTGGGTAAGAATAACAGACAGACAGACAGACAGACAGACAGACAGAGACAGACAGACAGACAGACAGACAGACAGACAGACAGACAGACAGACAGACAGACAGACAGACAGACAGACTTTAATGATCCCTGAGGGAAATTGCATTTGTTACAATACTCCAGGGAAAAAAAGAAAGAAGAGACAGACACTCTACGTACAGTAGCGTGTTAGAATATATTAATATATAATATAAACTGTGTAATAATTTACAAAAAATATATAAAAATATACATAAATGTACATACATCTAGGCATAAACTATAGAGGTAAATAGCATACAAAAAGATGTAGCATGTAGGATTAGGTGGTGGAATGTTAATCAGAGAAGTGACCAATTATGCAGTGTGAATGACCCGTCATGCAGTGAAATGACCACTTATGCAGTGTGAATGGCCCGTTATGCAGTGAAATGACCAGTTATGCAGTGAAATGACCAGTTATACAGAGAAGTGACCAGTTATGCAGTGTGGATGACCCGTCATGGAGTGAAATGACCACTTATGCAGTGTGAATGGCCCGTTATGCAGTGAAATGAGCAGTTATACAGAGAAGTGACCAGTTATGCAGTGTGAATGACCCGTTATGCAGTGTGAATGACCCGTTATGCAGTGAAATGACCAGTTATGCAGTGTGAATAACCGGTTATGCAGTTAAATGACCAGTTATGCAGTGTGGATGACCTGTTATGCAGTTAAATGACCAGTTATGCAGTGTGAATGACCTGTTATGCAGTTAAATGACCAGTTATGCAGTGTGAATGACCAGTTATGCAGTGAAATGACCAGTTATGCAGTGTGAATGACCCGTTATGCAGTGAAATGACCAGTTATGTAGTGTGAATGACCCGTTATCAAGTCAAGTCAAGTAAACTTTATTGTCAGTTTTCATGAATGTACAGGACATACATAAAAACCGAAATGCCATTTCCCTCGATCCCCGGTGCTAGACAAGCATGCAAATATAAATATAGCACAATCATATTGTGCATCCAGCACAATATGATTGTGCTGGATGCGCTCCTGCCGACCCGGACTGCCTGCGGTCTTCCGGTCAAGTCCAACGACCAGTTACACAGTGAGGTCTGCAGTCCTAGACAGTCCAGCTTCCTGATCAGCTGCTGAGGGATGATCGTGTTGAAAGCTGAACTAAAGTCAAAGAACAGCATCCTCACATACGAGTCCTTGGTCTCCAGGTGGGTGAGGGCTGAGTGGAGGACGGTGGAGATTGCATCATCGGTCGACCTGTTGGCCCGATATGCAAACTGGTATGGGTCCAGTGAAGGGGGGAGGATGGATTTGATTTGCTGCATGACCAGCCGCTCAAAGCACTTCATGATGATGGGGGTCAGTGCAACGGGGCGGTAGTCATTGAAGCAGGATGGAGAGGCCTTCTTTGGTACTGGGATGATGGTGCTCTTGAAGCAAGTGGGGACAACAGCTTGGCTCAGGGAGGTGTTGAACATGTCTGTGAGGACATCTGTGAGCTCCTCCGCACATTCCTTTAGCACACGACCGGGAATGTTGTCAGGCCCTGCAGCCTTGCGAGCGTTGATCCTGGAGAGGGATCTCCTCACACTGGCTGGCGAGAGGCACAACACCTGGTCATCTGCAGGGAGTGGTGACTTCTGTGCAGGGGGTGCTGTTGTCCGCTTCAAACCGTCCGAAGAAGTTATTTAGGTTGTTCAGCAAAGTGGTGTCACTGTCACAGGTCTGTGGTCGGGGATTATAGTCTGTGATGGTCTGTATCCCCTGCCACAGGTCTCTGCTGTCACTGAAGTGTTTGGATATCCTGGTACTGTACTGCCTCTTAGCTAGCTTGATGCCCCGGATCAGGTTGGCTCTCGCTGATCTCAGGCCAGCCTCATCAGCTGCTCTAAAAGCAGCATTCCGGGCTCTCAGTAAACCACGGACTTCCCCTGTCAGCCATGGTTTCTGGTTGGCCCGTACTGTGATGGTCTTGGTGTCTCTGACATCATCAATGCATTTGCTGATGTAGGCAGTAACAGTGTCCGAATACTCCTGGATATTGGTGTTGGTTGTAGGTGACTGCCTGCATAAACATGTCCCAGTCTGTGGTATTCAGCAGTCCTGTAGTGCTGAGGAAGCACCCTCTGGCCACACCCTTACCTGCTTTTGGACCGGTCTGGTGACTCTGACCTTAGGCCTGTATGCTGGCATTATGCAGCGACACTATGATGATAGTGACAAATTATATATTTTGATGACCACAGGCAGGAATGATTTCCTATGTCGCTCTGTGGTGCATCTCAGTGAGAGGAGTATTCTGCTGAAGGTACTCCTCCGCTGAGCCAGGGTGGAAAAGAGACGGTGAGAGGCATTGTCCAAGATAGACTGTAGCATGGACAGCATCCTCCTTTCAGCCACGGTCATCAGAGGCTCCTCCCCCACTACATCACCGGCCCTCTTGATGAGTCTATTAAGTCTGTTGGGGTCCGCGACCTTCATCCCACTGCCCCAGCATGTGACAGCAAAGAAGATCGCACTGGCAACAACAGACTCATAGAACATCCTCAGCATTGTCCTGCAGATGTTGAAGGACCTTAGCCTCCTCAGAAAAAATAGTCGGCTTTGGCCCTTCTTGTAGATGGCCTCTGTTTCTGGTCCAGTCAAATTTGTTGTTGAAGTACACCCCCAGGTATTTGTACTCCTCAACAGTGTCGACAGGAACCCCCTGGATGAACACAGGGCCCACCGGTGTTTTTGCCCTCCTTAGGTCCAGAATAAGCTCCTTTGTCTTTGTTGCATTGAGCTGCAGATGGTTCAGCTCACACCAAGAGACAAAGTTGCCCACAACAGTCCTATACTCACCCTCATCACCCTCTTCAATGCAACCAACTATTGCAGAGTCATCAGAAAACTTCTGAAGGTGGCAGGACTCAGTGCAATAGTTGAAGTCTGAGGTGTAGAGGGTGAAGAGAAAGGGAGAAAGGACCATCCCTTGTGGGGCTCCAGTGTTGCTGACCACCCTGTCAGATACACAGTTCTGGAGGCGTACAAACAATGGTCTGCCCATCAGGTAGTCAACAATCCAGGACACCAAGGGGCTTCCCCCTGCATCGCCGCAATCTTCTCACTTAGTAGACCGTCGTCGTAAGGTGGTCGTAAGGTGTTGAAAGCACTGGAGACGTCAAAGAACATGACTCTCTCAGTGCTCGCCGGCTTGTCCAGATGAGATTGACGCCCCACGTTGGGCGCTGACCTTTCTCTTTGTAATTTGGCACTTGGATCACTCTTTCTAACTTGGCACTTAGTCAGAGATGTTGTATATTAGCAATGGTTAATCTAGCAACTGAAATGCTCGATGACTTTCTTACTGTATTAGCAGCAATTAAATGTTTCACCTTTTTATGACAAATGTACTCTTTGTAAGTCGCTTTGGATTAAAGCGTCTGCTAAATGCCCTAACTGTAAATGTAATAGACTTTGTTCAGCAGGTAGATGATGCAGTCCTCGACTGCCAGGCGGGGCTGGTAGGCGAACTGCAGCCGATCCGAGAAGGGTCTGATCATAGGCCTAAGCGGCTCCAGGACAAGCCCCTCCAGGGTCTTCATGATATGTGACGTCAGAGCCACCTAGCCATGTAGTCCTGAGGGCTGCTGGGACGCAGCGTCTTTGGGACAGGAAAGAGGCAGGTCATCTTCCACATCAGAGGGACCCTCCGGAGGTGCAGGCTCAGGTTGAAGACATGATTAAGTACTCCACACAGATGGGGGGGCACAGGCTTTAAGTACCCTGGGGAACACACCATCAGGGCCCGCCGCTTTGCCAGAGTGGAGTCTAATCAGTTGTCTTCTCACCAGGTCTTCTACCAGTCTTCTGGAAGCCTGTGATGGTTCTCATACCACTCCACACATCCCTCGTGTTGTTTTGCTGGAGCTTCTTCTCCAGCTTTCTTCTGCATCTGTCTTTATCCTCCTTAATTTTGACTTTGAGTACCCCCTGTTCTCTCCTCAGCTCAGCCTGGTTGCCCTCTCTGAACGCCCTCTTCTTGTCGTTCAGGATGGCCTTGATGATCCAAGGTTTGTTATTTGCGTAACAGGTGACTGTCAACACTGGGACATAGCAATCCACACAGAAGTTAATGTAGTCCGTGATGCACTCTTTGAGCCAATCAATGTCCTCCCTGTGAGGCTCACAGAGTGCAGGCCAGTCAGTCACCTCAAAACAGTACTGCAGTGCCTCGTAAGATTCCTCTGACCACTTCCTCACAGCCTTTGTGGTCACAGGCTTCCTCTTCACCAGAGGCACATAGCAGGGTTTGAGGTGAACCAGATTATGATCCGACTTGCCCAGAGGGGGGAGAGAAGATGTGATGTATGCATCCTTAATGTTAGCATACATCAGGTCCAGGGTCCTCACCCCTCTGGTAGGACAGCTTACATATTACTTAAATGTCGGTAGAACTCTATCCATGGTGACGTGGTTAAAGTCTCCTGACATGATGATGAGGGCACTGGGGTGTTTGGTCTGCAGTTTGGAGACGGTGGAGTGTATGGTGCCGCAGGCAGCTGATGGGTTAGCAGTGGGAGGGATGTACACCATAATGATGATGATGTGCGGGATCTCCCTAGGGAGGTGGTATGGACGTAGTCCAACAGCCAACACTTCGGCATCTGAGTTACAGAGCTGTTCCTTAATACAGATGTCACTTACAGCTCCTGGTACAGTCCCGGTCCGCCCGGACAGTGTGGAAGCCTTTGACAGATACAATTGGGTCCGTAATGTCCCTGTGGAGCCATGTCTCGATGAAACACATCAGACTACATTCCCGGTAAACTGCGTGGCTCCGCGTTAGTGCCGTTAGCTCGTTCATTTTGTTATTAAGATAAGATAAGATATTCCTTTATTGATCCCCCTCAGGAGAAATTCCCATTGACCAGCAGTACAGTGGGATAAAGGAGTGCAATAAAAAATAAGAGTATAAACATAACAATAAATAGATTTTCCTAAATTGAGATAAAGTTATATGAGAGCTCTTAGAATAGATCAAATTAAATGAAAACCTACTATATACATACATAGTAATCATCTATTGAAGATGAACTGTGCAATTGGTCGATGAGTCTGACTGAGGTGTAAATATACATATAAATGTGCAGATGTATATTGTGCAAAGTAAAATGTGCAAATGAGCAAAATGTGCAAAAGTACAGGATTTTACAGGTAATGTAAGAACATGTAAGAAGGCATACATAGCAACAGTTTAGGCAACAGTCCTGAGGTGTGGGGTGTGGTGTATAGTCCATTATCAGGAGGTGTTGGGGCTTTCGAGATGTTGGGAGCGGGTGGTTGAGGTGTTGTAGAGTCTGATAGGGATGAAAGAGCCCCCCAAGCGCTTTGAGGCACATGGCTGAGTGAGCCTGTGGCTGAACGTGCTCCTGAGTTGCCTCAGCTCGGCGTAGAGAGGGTGAGAGTGATTGTCCAGGATCGCCTGCAGCTTTCCCCTCATCCTCCTCTCAGTTACAGCCTGCACACCGTCCAGCTTCATCCCCACCATAGAGCTCGTCTTCCTCACCAGCTTATTCAGCTTGCTGGCACCTCCGCTCCCGATGCCTCCTCCCCAGCACACTATAGCGAAGAAGGTGACACTGGCTACCACAGACTAGTAGAACATCCATAGTGGCCTAGTGCACACATTGAAAGATCTGAGCCTCCTCAGGAAGAACAGCCTACTCTGTCCCTTCCTGTAGAGGGCCTCAGTGTTGTCCGACCAGTCCAGTTTATTGTTCAGGTGCACCCCAAGGAACTTACAGGTATCCACCTCCTCCCCATTTATGGAAACCGGTAATGGGGGGCTCTTTCTGCTTCGGAAGTCCACCACCAGCTCCTTGGTTTTCCCGGTGTTGAGCTGAAGTTGGTTCCCGTCACACCATCCCACAAAGTTCTTAACTAGTTCCCTGTACTCCTCCTCCTTATTGTCTGTGATGTGTCGCAGCCTGACATACTGCGTCCTGTCCGTGAGGTAGTTTGTAATCCATGCCACCATGTCAGGATTCACCTGCATCACCAGGAGCTTCTCAGCCAGCCGGCCTGGCTGGACGGTGTCGAAAGCACTGGAGAAGTCGAAGAACATGATCCTCACCATGCTCTGCGGCCTCTCCAGGTGTGTATAAGCTCTGTGACGCAGGTAGATGATGGCATCCTCCACGCCGATGTGGGTCTGGTACGCAAATTGCAGAGGGTCCAGGCAGTCATGCACCATTGGGGGTTGGACATTCCCCATAACAATAGAAGGGAGACAAGGCTTGAATTTCCTCCTTTCCATACACACGTCCCGTGTCAACCCTCTCCCCCAAAGTTGTTTCCTTCCTCTGCATCCCCGGAGAGTTTTTCAGCTGTTCAGCTGTGCGATCAGCTAGTCTCCGGAGTAAACGAAGGCAGCATGTCCTGGTGTGGGTGGCATTGATAGTAAAAATAGTACAAGAGAAGCACAACAAAGCTCCCTCAAACAGCATTGTTTGAGAGTGTAGGACTTCCCAGTACTTCAGATAAAGAATAAGAAGTTAAAAAGTTTTTAAAAAAAAAGCGAACTCAAAGGTTGGAGTAGAGTAACAGGAGGCATGCAGCTTTCACGCACGTGCACTAATTTGACGTTGACCCCCACCCATTCCCAGCCCCACCCACCCTCCTACCCATTCACCCCCGGACACCTGCACACAACCCCTCTCCCCAAGAGCCTGGAGTTTAACCCCCACCCATCCACCACCACACACCTGCTCACCACCATGCACAGCCCCACCACCCCCCACCACCATGCACAGCCCCACCACCCCCCACCACCATGTACAGCCCCACAACCCCCCACCACCATGTACAGCCCCACCACCCCCCACCACCATGCACAGCCCCACCACCCCCCACCACCATGTACAGCCCCACCACCCCCCACCACCATGTACAGCCCCACCACCCCCCACCACCATGCACAGCCCCACCACCCCCCACCACCATGTACAGCCCCACCACCCCCCACCACCATGTACAGCCACTTTATAAGAACACTGTCCAAACCTTTTATAACTGCTATATAACTGTTCATACTGTTTATACTTTTTATACACTGTTTATACAACTGTTTATACAATGTCCATACTGCACCTCATACTGTTTATACTGTTTATATCATTTGTATATATTCGCGACCCCCTTTTTATTTAGATTTTTTGTATTCTCATTTTTATATCTTTATATTTATATTTTGCATGCGTGTCTAGCACCGGGGATCGAGGGAAACGGCATTTCGGTTTTTATGTACTGTATGTCCTGTACATTCATGAAAACTGACAATAAAGTTTACTTGACTTGACTACTTGACTTGACTAATCTGTACATACATTCAACATATATGTATATATATATCAGTGTTTCCCACAGACTAGGTAGCAATGTGTGGTGCTGGGCCATACGGAGACCAGGGGCTCTGACCAGGGGGAGGGGGCGTCGCCGTCTGAACAGGAGGGGGTCAGAGGGCGACGCCCCCTCCTCCTGTTCAAATGGCGACGCCCCCTCCCCTGGTCAGAGCAACAGACCATCAGCCACAACTTTCTGAAATTCATAGTTCTGCAGGGAAGGGAGACTGACTTTGGTTTGGAATGAAAGTGAGAAAACAGGACAGAGTAACATGGCTAGTCACATTTTTCTTTAAAGCTACAGGAAGCATTTGAAATTATTCAGCTCAATCTTAATTCTTTAGAGTAAGTTCTTGAGGAGAAGACAGCTAAAAACATTTTACCAGAACCCTGCCTGGTTTCATTCCACACCCCAACTCCATACATTACAGGGCAGGCCAGTAGAGTAGTTTGCTCATACAAGTACCTGGACTTTGTTAGAGGAAGACCTGTCTTTTAAGTTTCATGAATTACTCACCAAAATTGGCACACTTTAGTTTTTAAAGTTCGGTTTTTACCTGAACTGTAGATTCTGTGACATTCAAGGAATGAATTGCAAAAAACAACTAAAGCTGGAGGTTTTAATTTCAAACTGAACTCAAGACCTACCTCAACCAATATCAACCTGTTCTTGTATTTAACGTTTTGGGTCAAACAAAATAAATAGTATAATGTAACAATATAAATATAATAATACAAATAAAATAGATAAAATATTATAATTAGATATAAATAACTACTAAAGGTACCACGAGGCAACTAACTAAAATAAATGGAACAGCATTAGCCTATTTTGTGCAAAGCTTGCATGTCCTATAAATGAGTGTGTGCACTGTGCATGTATCAGTGCACAGTGCACACACTAATGCCCTGGATGATCATCAAACGGTTGCGAGTCACCAAAAAATACTTTAATGATATTCGGGTCGGGTCGGTTAAAATATACATGCCGAATACACTTTAGTAATGTATAGAGTAGGCTAGCCTATATCATATAAAAGACAAAGCCAAGATGCAGCATGAGCTTTCCAGGTGCCAACTTAGAGACAACTTTTACATTTCTTTTTTTTTTTAAGACCAAGTGGGCTTACTTGTCTCTCTGATTTAGGTCACTGTTTATTTTGAATATGTAGCCTGTTAAGCCTAGGCTATTCGTTGACCTGGTGAACAAAGGTTTAAATGTGCAATGCATGTTTAAAATGCATTTGACTCAGGGACGTCAGTTTACGTAAGGCAATGAGGCTATGATTAAGCTAATCAAGATACCTATTAGAATAAGTGGGTCGGGAAGCAGGTCGGGTACATTATTTTAATATTAGTACTTGTGGTCCAAGTTGCAGTTGGGTTGGTTGAAAACGTCGGGCGAGTGCGGGTCTTTTATAAGCGTAACCCCACTGGAAAGTGTGTGTCTCTCTCTCGCTCGCTCGCCCTCTCTCTCTCTCTCTCTCGCTCTCTCTGTGCGTGTGTGTGAACGGGAATGACAGGGAGAAAGAGTGCTATGCGGAGATGAATGAACGGAACGATATTTATATTTCCAAATCGTGTTGGAAAAAAAAAATCACCACAGAATCAATTCGTGGCGCTCGATGTTCAATCTGTGGCGCCGCACCACACATTGGTCTATGTATGGGAAACACATATATATATATACATATTAACATACATTGTAAAAGAGGTGCAGAGGATGTGTGGACATGTTAATGATGGAGGTATGATAGCAGTATGGATAGAGGTATAGATAGAGGTGTGGTTTGAGATATAGTAGGAACAGAGGAGGAACAGAGGTCAAATAGGGGCACCCAGGTACCTGTGTGTGAGCACCATGTCTCTGGAGAACTGGTCTCTCTCTGACAGCAGGTCCTGGATGGCTCCCTGGGCCTCTCGGTTCTGACGCTGCAGCGCTGCTCTGCTGTTCGTCAGCTCATCCGCCATCACCCTGAACAACACGCGTGTCATGAAACGAACAGCACACACGCCACTAATGCACACTGTGTTGGTAAATGGGGCCATCGGCCCAGAAGCCAATGAGAGACCTGGAGGCCAGGAACTTGCTCCTCCACACGTCTCCCTGGATGTTCATCCTCTCCAGCTGCTCCGCCGTGCTCCTCAGAGCCGCGGTCAGTGCCTCGTTCTCCAGCACCAGGTGGTTCTTCTCCCGAGACGCCCTCTCAAACTGGTACTGCAGGTCATCGCCGACCGAAGCCACCAGGAGGCGTTTCAGCTCTCGGTTGACCTGCAGGACACAGAGCAGCAGTGAGGTAGTTAATGCTTCAACCTGACTGTCCGTAGTCTGAGCTGCTTGTTGAGTCATGTCCTGGTTAGTGGTAGATATTGATCATTAGCTAGTGCTAGTTAGTCAGAGCTTGTTAGTGCTAGTTCTCTGGATGTTGTCTGAGCTAATTAGTCAGCCCCTCCTTGTTCTGGTTACTGTTGGCTAGTTTGCAGTAGTTAGTGATTATTAGTTTGTACTAGTTATCACCAGTACTAGTAGTTAGCTTGTGGTTAATCTCACAAATCAGAATTTAGATTCATCTGAAGTTTGATGGCAGACAGGCTCAAATCTTGGTGAACAGTATCAATAGTATCAATAACTCATGTTGCTAGTCAACATATCAAAGTTGCAAATTAACACTTTGTACACTGGCCACTGTAGGTACAGTGGCTTATATTCTAATACAGTTAGAATACAGATCAAATCCCCTTCGGAAAGCTTAACCACGAGTATCCTCCCAGTATAGTATAATGAGCATAATGAGTATCCCCCCAGAAGTTCTGCTATAACATACTGCTGTATCCCAGATTAGGTAGTGGTAGTTACTGAGATAGTTAGTGCTGGTCACCTCAGTCTGTACTCTGAGCTGGTTGATCAGCCCCTCCTTCTCCTGCAGCAGGCGGCGTTCTGAGTTCTTCAGTTTTTCCTCGGTGGCGCGGCGGTCATCCATTGGGGGAGGGGAGGGTGAGCGCCTCTCCTCCGGCCCCTCGGGGGGCGGGGCCGCGCGCCCGCTGCGGCTGATGGCCGCTCTGGGAACCAGGATCCTCACCGCATCCACCTCTGCACACGCAGCCAGGCTCACCTGGCCCAGGTGGAGCACACCGGGCGGTGGGGGCGCCGGCCTCAGGGAGCCAGCCTGCTTCAGGACACGCGTCTCCAGAGGGCGGGGCGTGGCCTCTGGGACAACCTCCACACTGGCCACCGGCTTGTCTGTCTCCATGCCATCACCTGGGCCTCGGACCAGGACACGGGCAGGACCTAGGGACACACAGTGTTTTATCACAACCATAACCACTATCACAGCTACAGTCTGTCTTTTATCATAGCTACAGTCTGTGACTTATTGCGGCTACAATCTGTTCTTTATCACGGCTACATACTTTCCTTTGTCCCAGCCATATTATGTATGCAAATGTCTCAATTCATGGGAGAATGAGTGAATTAACAACTGGATCCCTTGTTAATGCCTTAATGTTTGTACAATACATTTACATTTAGGGCATTTAGCAGACGCTAGCAGACGCAGTCGCATCCAAAGCGACAATAGATACTTTGCACAAAGTCCACTCACCCCGCAAATCCCCAGTGGTGGTCATGGTTACAATGGTCGAAGTTTCAAACCCTTTTTACCTAGAACCAAGAAAACAGCGAAGCATTAATATGCAACTTTAAGCTTTTATATAAAAATATTGCGTTTTAATATAAAACTAACCCGTTTTCTGTGTGCGCGTGCGCGAAAGCTGCATGCTGCCGGTTACACTACTCCAGCCTTGAGTTCGCTTTTTTTTTTTTACTTTTAACTTTCTTTTATTTTTTCTTATTTCTTTTTCTCTGAAGTACGGGGTAGCCCTACACTCTCAAACAATGCAGTTTGAGGGAGTTTTGTTGTGCTAATCGTATACTTTTTTCATTATCAATGCCGCCTACACCGGGACACGCTGCCTGTGTTTACACCTAGAACAGCTGATCGCACTAATGCCGGCCGGCATAGTGGCCAGACCGGCGGATTTGCCACCCGATCTCTGGAGGAAAACACATCGGGGATGCAGAGGAGGGAAACGACGTCGGGGGAGAGGGTTGACACGGAATATGCGGATGGAAAGGAGAAAATTCAAGCCGTGTCTCCCCTCTATTGTTATGGGGAATGTTCAATCCCTTTATAACAAAATGGACGAGCTGACGGCGCTAACGCGGAGCCACGCAGTATACCGGGAATGTAGTTTAATGTGTTTCACTGAGACATGGTTGCACATGGATATTACGGACCCGATTGTATCTGTCGATGGCTTCCACACTGTTCGGGCGGACCGGGACTGTACAAAGAGCGGTAAGCGGAAGGGGGGGGCTCGCCGTCCTAGTTAATATCAGGTGGTGCAATCCCGGTCACATCTGTATTAAAGAACAGCTCTGTGGCCCTGATGCCGAAGTGTTGGCCCTTGGACTACGTCCATATCACCTCCCTAGGGAGATCCCGCATGTCATCATCATCATGGTGTACATCCCTCCCACTGCTAACCCATCAGCTGCCTGCGGCACAAAATACACCACCGTCTCAAAACTGCAGACCAAACACCCCAGTGCCCTCATCATCATGTCGGGAGACTTTAACCACGTCACCATGGATAGAGTTCTACCGACATTTAAGCAATATGTGAGCTGTCCTACCAGAGGGGTGAGGACCCTGGACCTGATGTATGCCAACATTAAGGAGGCATACATCTCATCTTCTCTCCCCCCTCTGGGCAGGTCGGATCACAACCTGGTTCACCTCAAACCCTGCTATGTGCCTCTGGTGAAGAGGAAGCCTGTGACCACAAGGACTGTGAGGAAGTGGTCAGAGGAATCCTATGAGGCACTGCAGTACTGTTTTGAGGTGACTGACTGGCCTGCACTCTGTGAGCCTCACGGGGAGGACATTGATGGGCTCACTGAGTGCATCACGGACTATATTAACTTCTGTGTGGACTGCTATGTCCCTGCGTTGACAGTCACCTGTTACGCAAATAACAAACCTTGGATCACCAAGGACATCAAGGCCATCCTGAACGACAAGAAGAGGGCGTTCAGAGAGGGAAACCAGGCTGAGCTGAGGAGAGTACAGGGGGTACTCAAGGTTAGAATTAAGGAGGAAAAGGATAGATACAGGAGGAAGCTGGAGAAGAAGCTCCAGCAAAACAACACAAGGGATGTGTGGAGTGGTATGAGAACCATCACGGGCTTCCAGTAGACTGGTAGCGTGGGGCTGGAGGGTGGGGTGGCTCGGGCCAATGAATTTAACCTTTTTTTCAATAGGTTTGATACTGTGGCCCCTGCCCCTCCCCCACATGACCCTGCTGCTACTGCTGCTGGCAGCCCAACAACCAGTGCCACTCCGCCTCCCCCTCCTTCTCCTTCTCCCCCTCCTTATAGATCACCCTCCTGCCTCTCACCAGCTCTATTCACTACCGGACACTTCACACCTACACCCTGCCCCACCCCTCCCCCCTGCTCTGCATACTGTCCTCCACTACCTGAGGACCCTATCCCTCCCCCCACTGACACCTCTACAGTGTCCTTCACGCCTGAACTGGTGAGAAGACAACTGATTAGACTCCACTTCAACAAAGCGGCGGGCCCTGATGGTGTGTTCCCCAGGGTACTTAAAGCCTGTGCCCCCCAGCTGTGTGGAGTTCTTAATCATGTCTTCAACCTGAGCCTGCACCTCCAGAAGGTCCCTCTGATGTGGAAGACGTCCTGCCTCGTTCCTGTCCCAAAGACGCTGCGCCCCAGCAGCCCCAAGGACTACAGACCGGTGGCTCTGACGTCACATATCATGAAGACCATGGAGAGGCTTGTCTTGGAGCAGCTCAGGCCTATGGTCAGACCCTTCTCGGACCAGCTGCAGTTCGCCTACCAGCCCCGCCTGGGAGTCGAGGACTGCATCATCTACCTGCTGAACAAAGCCTACTCGCATCTGGACAAGCCGGCGAGCACTGTGAGAGTCATGTTCTTTGACTTCTCCAGTGCTTTCAACACCTTACGGCCTGGTCTCCTAGGTGAGAAGATGGCGGCGATGCAGGTTGATGCCCCCTTGGTGTCCTGGATTGTTGACTACCTGATGGGCAGACCACAGTTTGTACGCCTACAGAACTGTGTATCTGACAGGGTGGTTAGCAACACCGGGGCCCCTCAGGGGACGGTCCTTTCTCCCTTCCTCTTCACCCTCTACACCTCAGACTTCAGCTATTGCACTGAGTCCTGCCACCTTAAGAAGTTTTCTGATGACTCTGCAGTAGTTTGCTGTATTGAGGGGGGTGATGAGGGTGAGTATAGGACTGTTGTGGGCAACTTTGTCTCTTCGTGTGAGCTGAACCATCTACAGCTCAATGCTACCAAGACAAAGGAGCTCATTGTGGACCTAAGGAGGGTCAAAACACCGGTGGGCCCTGTGTTCATCCAGGGGGTTCCTGTCAACATTGTTGAGGAGTACAAGTACCTGGGGGTGTAATTCAACAAAAGTTGGACTGGACCAGGAACATAGAGGCTATCGATAAGAAGGGCCAAAGCCGACTATTTTTTCTTAGGAGGCTAAGGTCCTTCAACATCTGCAGGACAATGCTGAGGATGTTTTACGAGTCTGTGGTTGCCAGTGCGATCTTCTTCGCTGTCACATGCTGGGGCAGTGGGATGAGGGTCGCGGACACCAATAGACTCAATAGACTCATCAAGAGGGCTGGCGATGTTGTGGGTGAGGAATTGGACACTCTGACTACTGTGGCAGATAGGAGGATGCTGTCCAGGCTACGGACTATCATGGACAATGCCTCTCACCCTCTCTTTTCCACCCTAGCTCAGCGGAGGAGTACCTTCAGCAGAAGACTCCTCTCACCTAGATGCACCACAGAGCGACATAGGAAATCATTCCTGCCTGTGGTCATCAAACTTTACAATTTGTCACTGTCGTCTGCATAATTGGTCCACTACACTATATCTTATTACATGACTGTCATTTCATTTCACTGTAATATCACTACATAACTGGTCATTTCACTGCATTACTGTGATTTACTACATAACTGGTCATCTGGTCATCTCTGCACAACTGGTTTTACAAAAATCCGACATGCTACATCCTAGTGTATGCTATTACCTTGCAGTGTATGCCTGGATGTATGTACATTTATGTATATTATCATTTCTTTATGTACATTTTTATATATTTTATTACATAGGTTACATTATATTTGTACATGGGTTTATACTTTTATTTTTACATAGGTTTATATTTTCTACATAGGTTTTATATTTTACATAGGTTTCCTTATATATTTATATTTTCTATCACTCTACTATACAGTGTCCTCTTTTTTCCTACTGGAGTTTTGTCACGAAGGCAATTTCCCTCAGGGATCAAAAAAGTCTGTCTGTCTGTCTGTCTGTCTGTTTTAATATAAAGCTAAACTGTCTACGAAGGGAATCAGTAATCCGTTTTGATAATAAGATTAACATTACGCTAAGTGTGTAACTGTTTCATTTAAGGTTAAAGGAGGAATAAAAGATCGATTATATCTGTACACATTTCTTTGTACAGTTAAAGCCCAAATCATTCATACATTGAGACAAACCACCGTGGCTCTCTGTGTTAACTGCAGTGAAACATGTTACTAAAGAGAAAACTCAAAAGCAGACATTACTTTTGTAACGACATCATGTAGCTACAATCTATGATCAGTATTGTAAATACAATATTTTTACATCATGTAGCAACATAATGATATCATTATGACATTACATAGCTACATACTAATGTCATCGTATTGTAAATACCAACATCATGACATCATGTAGCTACATACTTACAATATCATAGTATCACATATAGAATATGGAGTAATTATTACTCTTTACTTACCAAAGAGGTTGTTATCCTACTGAAGTTCGCTCTCGGTTTGTTTCCATGTTCTTCACACCGGAAATGGTTGGCTTCTGGCTGCTGGCTTCCGGCCACTGTTGCGTCTAAGGATTCATCCTGATCCAGGATCAGAGTCTAGCTCTGAAACGACATCCTCCTGAAAGGACCAGGAGGTTTGTCATCTGATCTGAGACCACGTGGCTGGCGCCGGTGTAACCGTTCAATGTCCCGGACCTTACAACACAAGCGGAACCACCACATTGTAAACACTGCGGATCAAAAATAAGTCGAACCGGTGAGCATTCTTCAGTTTCGTTTTCAATACTATGTGTGCATAATACAAGTA
Source organism: Urophycis tenuis (assembly GCA_036785325.1). Classification (NCBI taxonomy): domain Eukaryota; kingdom Metazoa; phylum Chordata; class Actinopteri; order Gadiformes; family Phycidae; genus Urophycis; species Urophycis tenuis. The sequence goes on along the minus strand of JAXIVH010000037.1, from coordinate 2,741,972 downwards.
TATCTTTATAATAATTACTGTGTGTTCAGGTAGATCATGGGAGTCCATGGACTGTGGAAGCTACTGGAGAGTTCAGGTAGACCAATCAACCCCGAGAGTCTGGAAGGAAAGATCCTGGCTGTTGGTATCCTTCTTTTGTGTGCGTGTGTGTGTGTGTGTGTGTGTGTGTGTGTGTGTGTGTGTGTGTGTGTGTGTGTGTGTGTGTTGCGCGCACACACACATACTTAACTTAATTTAAATATACAGGTAGTTATGTTGTACTGTTTGAAAATAGTGCAGTAGTGCAATAGTAGTCTATTATAATATCCTCACAGTATAATACAGTAAACAAGTACAGTAGAGATGTCTATTAGTAGTGCAATAGTAGCTTATTATAACATTATTGTATAATACAGTGAACAGGTGCAGTAGCGATATTTTTTATCCTAGTTATCGTAGCTAGCTAGTGTTTGTGATGTGTTGGATGCTCTTCCTCCTGTACTTCCCCAACAGACATGGCAGTTTGACCCTATCTAACCAGACCTAAACATCAGTATAATCAGCACATGTTGAAATATATGTTTAACTACCTTAGCCAGTGGTCCAGACATCAGTATTTGTTTAACTACTAACCTTAACCAGTGGTCCAGACATCAGTATCTGGCTGAACCAGGCTGTGAAGGGTGTGAGGGCTCGAGACGGCAGCATTGTTCAGAACGCTCATCTCCTCACTCTGTTCCACCGCGTCTGCAAGCTTCTCTACTTCCGCATCCGCCCTGTGTTTGTGTTTGACGGGGATGCTCCACTGCTCAAGAAGCAGACTCTGGTAGGTTTGGCGGTAGCATGTAGCTACAGCATACAGTATGTAGCTACATGCTATAGGGTTTGTGATGTTTGTTTATACAAACATGTCTCGGGATGTGTTGTATGGTGTTATACAATAAACGTGTGTGTGTGTGTGTGCTGTTCTGACGTCCTAGGCTGTGAGGAGACAGAGGAGGGAGGAGCTGACCAAAGCATCTAAACAGACCAATGAGAAACTCCTCAAGACATTCCTCAAACGCAGAGCCATTCAGGCTGTCCTTGGTGAAAACAGGTCTGTCTGTAATATGATATTTTACACATAAGTAAATCAGTTGAATCATTTAATAAATCAGTTGAATTGATTTAATGAATTGAGACACGAATGAAGACAAAACCACTTCACACCTCTCTCTCTCTCTCTCTCTCTCTCTCTCTCTCTCTCTCTCTCTCTCTCTCTCTCTCTCTCTCTCTCTCTCTCTCTCTCTCTCTCTCTCTCTCTCTCTCTCTCTCTCTCTCTCTCTCTCTCTCTCTCTCTCTCTCTCTCTCTCTCTCTCTCTCTCTAGTGAAGAGTCAGTCCCCAGTCTGTCCAGTGTGAGCAGAGATGAGGAGGATATCTACGCTCTGCCTGCTCTACCAGCTGAGGAGAAGGAGAGCAGGTGTGTTTATATCAGTCAACGTGGGTGTGGGTGTGGGTGTGTGATAAGTGAATGTGTGTCTCTGGTCTCTGCAGCTCTGGAGAAGAAGAAGAGAGATCTGGAGATCACTTAACGGACAGCCATCACATGTATCAGGTCTGCCCTTAACCCTAACCCTTATCCCTCACCCTTAATCTTAACTCTTAACCTTAACCATCACATGTGCCTCCTCTGGCTTCATCCATCGTGTTTCAGAGAGCTGCGTTCTAGTCGGTATGTAATGAAGCTGAGGTATGTCTGTGTTAGGGTGAGCTGTACGGGGATCCCAACTCAGTCGATATAAACTGTGAGGAGTTCAGCCATCTTCCTCTGGAGGTCAGACATCAGATCCTCAAAGACATGAAGGAGTTTAGCAAGAGACGCAGAAGCATGCACCACCCTCCCCCTGAGGTAAACACACCCCCACCCCCTGAAGTACAGACACACACAAACGCACCCGAAGTACACACACACACACACACACACACACAAGGTGCATTACATGGTGTGTTTCGTGGTGTGTCCAGTGTTCTAGAGGCTTCTCTCAGTACCAGCTGGCAGGACTCCTGCAAAGGAAACATCTGAACCATCGTCTGGAGGAGGTGGAGCGAGAGATGAACCATCGCAGCACGGGGGCGGGGCCACAGCTCTATGGACACGCAAGCCAAGAGAATCCCAACCAGAACCACACCATAGAGTCACGCAGACTGCTCTCTGAAGACTCCACTCACTACATCCTCATTAAAGGTTCAGACTCCACCCACTGCTGACTCTCCCCTCTATGGCTTCATTAACATTCATTCATTGTACAGACTCTGCCCACTACATGCTCACTAAATGTACAGACTCCACCACCCACTACTGACTCCGCCTACCACATCATACATGTAGTATAACGCCATGACAAGACTCAGACACGACCAGACTAGACCTTAGACAAGATTAGACTAGACCAGACGCTAACCAAGACAAGACTAAACCCCAACCCAAACAAACTAGATCAGACCAGACCAGACTAGACTGGACACTAACCTAGACAGACTAGACTAGACCAGAATCAGACCAGACACCAGACTAACCCAGACAGACCAGACCAGACCCTGTATTTGACACTGTACTGGACCCTGTGTGTTCTCTGGGGTCCAGGGGTCCAGAAGAAGGCCAACGCCCATGAGACCCAGCCGGCAGCCCTTCCCTGGTCGGGGGGTCCACTGTCGGGGGTCCGGAGACGACGAGCAGACAGACCCCAGCCGCTGTGGAGCACTGTCTGCGAGGAGGAGGAAGAGGAGGGAGACGGGCAAGCTTCATCTTCGACTTCTGCCCCAACACCAGACCTCCTCCCCCCCTCTCCTCGCACACTCCAGGCCATTCAGGCTGCCATGGAAACGGGCTCTGAAGAGGAGGACCAGGAGGAGTTAGAGGGGAGGAGGAGGAGCGTCTCCCCACGCACAGCACTGGCCATCCAACAAACCCTGGCTGGGGAGTGGGAGGAGGCGGTCCAGCCCCCCAGCCCACCAACACAGCCCCTAACACCACCACCACCAACACCACCGCTACCAACACAGCCCCTAACACTACCACCACCAACACAGCCCCTAACACTACCACCACCAACACCACCGCTACCACCACAGCCCCCAACACCACCACCACCAACACAGCTGGACAACAGCTCAAGAGCAAATAGCCAACTTGGTACATCTACTCCAGCTAATCAGACCAGCTGTGGGCGTATCCTCTCAGGTGGTGGTGGTTGGCTGGACAGCAGTTCAGAGGAGGAGGTAGAGGAGGTCATAAGAGAGGAGAACAGGGAGGAGAACCACCATGGAGAGAAGAGGACTGAAGAGGAGACGTCAGACTGGCGGAAGCCAGGAGAGAAACTTCCAGAACCCACCGATATGAACATCAAGGAGGAGGAGGATGAGAAGGAGGGAGATGTGGTGTTGGAGGAGGATGAAGGTGTGGTGGATGAGGAGCAGCGTGAGGGGAGTGATTCAGAAGGTAAGTCAGTCCTGTAGGAACCTGTTCATCATGTGGTCAGAGGACTGCTGAGTGTTCATCATGTGGTGAGAGTACTGCTGAGTGTTCATCATGTAGTCAGCAGTACTGTGTCTATTGTGTCTTCATCAGATAGCTTCATCCAGGTGTCTGATGGGGAGGAGCCTAAACAGGAAGAGGCTGATAATTTCATAGAAAAAGGGGAACCTTCCTCTTCAGCCTCCCCTTGCACTCAGAATGATCGGTACCTGAAGGAGGAGGTACAGCAGAATGAGGACGTACAGCAGAAGGAGGAGGTACAGCAGCAGAAGGAGGAGGTCACTCCTAGTTCCATGGAGTGGGTTGGTGTTGACATGGTAAGAGTTGTATCCATGGTGACCAATTTGTTCACATCCCTGTTCAAACAAAATACAAATCGGCGCGTTATTATTGAACGTCTGAGTTCAGCGAGGGTGTTGAGGAGGGTCTGGTGGTTTACGGTGTTGAACACAGCAGAGAGGTCGAGGAGAACAAGCACCGATGAGAGGGAAGAGGCCTTGGCGGCACGAAGGGACTCGGTCACCATCAGGAGGGCCATCTCTCTAATAATAATAATAAAAATAACACATTTTAGTTTGAAGGCACCTTTCTTGGCACTCAAGGACACCGAACAGATACACACAAAAAATCAAACAACAATAAAATACAGATTAAAATAATAATAATAATGATAATAATAATAATGATAATAAATCAGTCTTGTATAGCGCATTTCTAGGACCCAATGCCCAACAACAACAACAAAAAATATATTTAAAAAAATAAGAAATAAAAAAAATCATATGAAGTCCTTGTAAGTGATTTTAAAAATGTGAGTTTTGAGGAGTGATTTGAAAGAATAAATGGACTTGGCCTCTCTAACAGAGGTGGGGAGATTGTTCCAGAGTGCAGGTGCAGCACAGCTGAAGGCCCGTCCTCCCATGGTGACCAGCCTGTAGCGAGGCTGTAGAAGGGTGGTGGATCTAGAGGAGTGAAGGGTGCGTGTGGGCCGGGATACAGTGATGAGTTCTGAGAGGTAGGATGGACTGGTGGAGTGGATGGCTTGGTAAGCAAGTACAAGGACCTTGTAGTTAATACGTTAGCGGATGGGGAGCCAGTGTAGTTTGAAGAGCACAGGGGAGATGTGCTCACGGGGAGAGGTGTGGGTAAGGAGCCTAGCAGCACAGTTTTGGACGTACTGCAGCCGGTTGATGGTCTTGTCCATTGCTCCCACAAGAAGGGCGTTGCAGTAGTCCAAGCCGGAGGATCTGAAAGCGTGGATGAGGCGCTCTGCGGCAGGTTGTGAGAGGTAGCGGCGAATGCGAGCAATATTCCTCAGATGGAAAAAGGAGACTTTTGTGACCTGCTTGATGTGAGCCTCAAATGAGAGCTGGCTGTCAAGGTAGACTCACAGGTTGCGAACCTGGGTTGAGGGGGAGAACCTGGACGCCATCAATCTCCAGATAAAAATTGGCAAGCTTTTACAGCATGATCTTGGTGCCAAGGAGGATCACCTCTGTTTTGCCACAGTTTAATTGGAGAAAGATAGTTGCATCCAGGCTTTGATATCCCGCAGGCAGCTGGCAAGGAGCGAGGTGGTTTTTTGAATGTTGCTGTTCGTGGTGGACACACATAGCTGCGTGTCATCAGCATAGCAATGGTAGGCAAGGCCGTATTTGCGGATGATGCCACCCAGTGGAAACATGTAGATGCAGAAGAGCAACGGCCCAAGGACCGAGCCTTGTGGAACACCTTGACGAATCACTATGCTTTTTTGACATGCTGGACCCAATGGTGACATGATGGAAGCGGCCAGAAAGGTAGGAGCGAAACCATTCATGAGCTGAACCAGTTAGGCCGAGGAGGTCCTTCATACGGTCCAGGAGGATGTTGTGGTTGACCGCATCAAATGCTGCATTCAGGTCCAGGAGGATCAGGATGGAGTTAGCACCAGAGTCAGCAGACAGCAGTAGGTCGTTGGTGACCCTCACTAGGACCATCTCAGTGCTGTGTCTTGCTCTGAAGCCAGACTGGAAGGGTTCTAGAAGGTCTTGGTCAGTCAGGTGCTGTTGTAGTTGGCTGGAGACAACACGCTCTAGGACTTTGGCCAGAAAGGGGAGGTTGGAAATGGGCCTGAAGTTAGACAGCACGGATGGGTATGCACCTACTTTCTTGAGAAACGGAGGGACAGCTGCATGTTTGAGTTCATCTGGAACTATCCTGGTGCTGAGGGATGTATTTATGATGGCTGTGATGGAAGGCACCAAAGCAGGTAGGCAGATCTTTACCAAAGGTGTTGGGAGATGCTCAAGAGAGCAGGTGGTGTTCCTCATCTGGTTGGCCAATTCAGTCACAGCAGCTGTGTTGGTAGGAGCAAAGGTGGAGAGACCAGTGACTGGAAGGACAGGCGATGGGAGCTCCACAGCAGTAGGTGGCATGGAGAGAATTGTGTTATTAATGGAGTCAATATTGTCTTGGAAATAATGAAGAAAGCTGTTGCACTGCTCAGTGGAGGAGGTAACAGCAGTGTTGGCAGGTCGGAGGAACCGGTTCACTGTGGAGAACAGGACAATTAAAAAGAGACAGAGCAAGTTTTGAACATGTTTGTTTTGAGTTGTGATTTGAAGTGAGGGAGTGAATCAAAGTTTCTGAGTTCAGGTGGTAATGAATTCCAGAGACGGGGAGCAGAGCGGCTGAAAGCACTGCTCCCCATGGTGGTGAGATGGGTGGAGGGGACACACAGATGTAAGGAGGAAGATGATCTAAGGGAACGGGAGGGAGTGGGAACATGGAGGAGGTCTGACAGATATGGGGGGGCAAGGTTGTGAATGGCCTTGATTGTTACCAGGAGAACTTTGTATTGGATACGGAACTGAACCGGGAGCCAGTGGAGCTGTTGGAGGACAGGAGAGATGTGGTGGATGGAGGGCGTTCGTGTGATGATGCGGGCAGCTGAATTCTGGACGAGTTGAAGTTTATGGAGTGATTTGTGAGGGAGGCCAAAGAAGAGGGAGTTGCAGTAGTCCAGGGGGGAAGTGACGAGGCTGTGGCCAAGGATGGCGGCAGTATGGGGGGCTAAGGGAGGGGCGGGGGCGATTGATGTTTCAGAGGTGGAAGTAGGCAGACCGGGTAATGCTATTGATGTGGGATTGAAAGGAAAGTGTGCTGTCGAAGATGACACCCAGACTCTTAACCTGGGGGGAGGGTGAAACAGAGGAGTTATCGATAGTTAATGAAAAGCTGTCAGTGTGCAGTCTTGAAGCCAGACTGATGGGGATCAAGCAAGTTGTTTTCTGAGAGGTAGGAGGACAGTTGGTTAGAGACTGCACGTTCCAGGGTTTTAGATGTAGGTAGAGATGGTCTGGAGAAATGAGGAGGGGATAGGGTCAAGAGGACAGGTGGTCGCATAGTTGGATGTGACCAGTCTCAGGACCTCTTCGGAGGAGAGAGGGGTAAAGCGGTCAAGTCTAGCAGAGGTGGGAGTTGGGGGAGGGACGATCGCTATAGAGGTAGGGCTAGGGAAGGTAGCAGCCGGGGTAAGGGAGATGCTGATGTCGGTCACTGTCTTGGTAAAGTAGTCAGCAAAATTGTCAGCAGTGAGTAACGAAGGTGGGGGAGGGGAGGGAGGGTTGAGGAGAGAGGAGAACATGGTTTCCTGGGGTTGGAGGCAGAGGAGTTGATCTTGTTCGGGTAGAATGTAGAATTTGGCTGCTGTCACTGTGGAGGTGAAGTCTGAGAGGAGGTGCAGGTAGTGGGAGAGATCTTCAGCACAGCCTGATTTCTTCCATTTCCTCTCAGCTGTCCGTAGCTCTGTTCTTTGAGCCCGTAGAGATTCGGACAGCCAAGGAGGAGGAGGAGAAGATTGTGCAGGTCTGGATGAGAGGGGACAGAGGAGGGAGTCTAAAGAGGAGGAGAGGGAAGACAGCAGGGTAGAGGAGGCTTCCTCAGTGGAGAGTAGTGAGCATGGTTCTGGGGGGGGGGGGGGGGGGGGGGGTTGGGGTTAGTGATAAGAGAACAGCAGAGGGGAGAGTGGAGATGGAGAGGGTTTTCAGGTTCCTGCGGTGGTGACAGTGTGGGTGGTAGGAGGAACAGAGGAGGGGGACTTCAAGGGGAGAGAGAAAGCAACAAAGTGATGGTCAGACACAAGGAGCGGGGTAACTGAGAGTGCGCAGGTACTGCAGGACCTTGTGAAGACAAGGTCGAGTTGGTTCCCGGCTCTGTGGGTAGGAGAAGGAGAGAGTGTTAGGTCAAATGAGGTAAAAGGGTTGTAAAGTCAGATGATTAACACACAAAATGTATTTGCAATATGGGCTTTTGTGAGTTGTGGTAAGAGGAGCCCAATCCTCTGCAGGGTATAGTGGACTAATGGCAGGACATATTGGACTCCTAATCAACATGTGACGACCTCAGCTCAACGTGACACTGATAGGTGGTGATCAACAGCCTTTGTCTGTACCAATAGCTATGTAGATTTAGCTTGTAGTGAATCAGGGCCTTTAGTGTGTGTGATGCACTGCAGTAGCGATGTTGTCCTGCAGGCAGAGCTGGAGTCCATAGAGACGTGTCTGCAGGAGGAGCAGACCAGCCTGAGACAGCAGAAGGATACGCAGGAGAGGACGGCTGCCAGCGTCACCGGGCAAATGTGCATGGAGAGCCAGGTCAGGAATGACATCACCTACACACACACACGTCTCCCACAACCTTGAACCCTCACAGATATGACCTCTGACCTCATGGGGTTGTCATGGTAACAGGAGCTGCTGCGTATGTTTGGCGTGCCGTACATGGTGGCTCCCTCGGAGGCGGAGGCTCAGTGTGCGTGTCTGGACCGCCGGGAGCTGACCCACGGAACCATCACCGACGACTCGGACGTCTGGCTGTTCGGAGGAAGGCACGTCTACAAGAACTTCTTCAGCCAGAGCAAATACATCGAGCACTACCAGTACACTGACCTGCACAACCAGCTAGGTCAGTACTACTAACTACCCGTACACTGACCTGCACAACAAGCTAGGTTAGTACTACTAACTAGATTAGTACTAACTATCAGTACACTGACCTGTACAACCAGCTAGGTTAGTACTACTAACTAGATTAGTACTAACTACCAGTACACTGACCTGCACAATCAATGAGGTTAGTACTACTAACTAGGTTAGTACTAACTACCAGTACACTGACCTGTACAACCAGCTAGGTTAGTATGACTAACTAGATTAGTACTAACTTCCAGTACACTGACCTGTACAACCAGCTAGGTTAGTATGACTAACTAGATTAGTACTAACTATCAGTACACTGACCTGTACAACCAGCTAGGGCCAGTACTACTAACTAGGTTAGTACTAACTACCAGTACACTGCTAGTACACTAACTAGGTTAGTAGTATTAAAATACATTATCAACATGACCAATCATTTAAGTTATTCATTTCAGGTGATTGTTTGTGATTTCAGGTCTGGATCGCAGCAAGCTGATCAACATGGCGTACCTGTTGGGCAGTGACTACACCGAGGGGGTCCCGGGGGTGGGCTATGTCACCGGTATGGAGATCCTGAACGAGTTCCCTGGACCCGGTCTGGAGCCCCTCACTCAGCTCAGGTGGGTCTGTAACTTCTAGTCCCCTGGTCCAGAGGGTTGGAGCCAACCACACTCAAAACTGTAAACTTAAGATAACTTTGGTATTTTTCAACCCGGACCCTAGTTCCATTGTTTCGGGTCTAAGGGACGAATGCGGACAACAATATTTGAAATTGGTCCAGTTCTCATCAGTATTTATCAGCTGTAATCCATGATTTAGGCTGCAATGTCATCCCTTGAGGCAATAGTGCCCTCAATGAATGTTCTCGAAATGGGTCAAGGAGGTGCTCAATTCTCACTTTGAAATGGAACATGAGGACAGTTGGACAGGGTTTGTTGTGTTGGACTACTGAAAGCATAGCTTTGTGTCATCTGAAAGATTTGGCTAAAGAAGGATTGAGATTGTGACAATATGGAATGACAATATGGAAATGTCCTGCAACAACGAGACACAGTAGCAAATAGGCAGGATCAAGATTCAAGATTCAAGTAAACTTTATTGTCAGTTTTCATGAATGTACAGGACATACACAAAAACCAAAATGCCGTTTCCCTCGATCCCCGGTGCTAGACAAGCATGCAAATATAAATGTAAATATGTAAAAATATAAGTACTAAAAATCTAAATAAAAAGGTGGTCGCGAGTATGTGCAATTGCAATTGTTGTGGACAGTGTAAACAGTGTAAACAGTAAGAGGTGCAGTATGGAGGGTAATAAACAGCAGAAAGTTAAGAAAAATTATGTATTTATATTGACTTGACTATTGGACCCCATAAACAAACCATTTTCTTCAGAGTTTGTTCCACCATTGTGGAGCTAGGACAATTGAGATTTTGTAGAAGTAGGCAAGTACCAGTAACTCGAATCAGATTCGGGTTGCCACCTGGTAGCTAGTGCAGAATGGAAGGAGTGGTTTAGTGTGGGAGAACTTGATCAGGTTGAAGACTGAGTTGGGCTGAGTTGCAGTAGTCTACACACGAGATGACAAGAGCCTGGACCAAAACCTGCATAGCCTTCCGGGAGAGGGTTAGGGTTAGGGTCAGGGTAAGGTTAGGTTAGGGTCAGAGTTAGGGCTCCTTTCCCTCTGAGAGAGGGTTAAGGTTACTGATTAGGGTTACATTTACATTTACGGCATTTAGCAGACGCTTTTATCCAAAGCGACTTACAAAGAGTATATTTGTCATAAGAAGGTGAAAAATGTCATTGCTGCCAATACAGTAAGAAAGTCAACAGAACAACTTTCAAGCATATCAATTGCTAGGTTAACCATTGCTAGTATACAACATCTCTGACTAAGTGCCAAGTTACAAAGAGTGATTAAAGTGCCTAGACATACAACAAATAAGAGCAGAACCCAGTGACTTGGTGTGTAGAGATATGACCCCATTAACATTTAATAAAAACAGAGTGGACTTTTACTTTATCTGCACTTTTTTTTTATATCTACACCTCAGCTGGACTCAGTTACCAATTGCACTGTTCATTTATCTACTAATTGCACTGTTCATCTCAATGATGACTACTATGTATGTCCACCTACTAATTGCACTGTTCATCTCAATGATGACTACTATGTATGTCCACCTACCAATTGCACTGTTCATCTCAATGATGACTACCGTACCATGTATGTATATAGGTTTTCATTTTATCATCTGACCTGATTCTAAGAGCTCGCATCGTATAATTTTATCTTAATTTAGGTAAATCTATTTATTGTTAAGTGTTTATTGTCTATACTCAGGTCTTCTATTGCACTCCTCTATCCCCTTGTACTGCTGGTCAATGTGAATTTCTCCTAAGGGGGATTAATAAAGGAATATCTTCTCTTATCTTACTTTACTTCCTGAAACCTGTTGTGGGTAGCACATGGTGGACGGCGGCTAAGCAGAAGAAGGCGTCTGACCCACGAGACACCAAGGTGAAGAAGAAGCTGAGGTCCCTCCAGCTGCAGCCCGGGTTCCCCAACCCGCTTGTAGCGCAGGCCTACCTGCACCCCGCCGTGGACCAGTCAGATAGCGCCTTCAGCTGGGGGTACCCTCACCTGGACCAGATCAAGGAGTATCCTTCATCAGTTATTGGAGGAATGTGATTGAATGAGTGTGTGAGACGTAGTGTACTATGTATGCTCTTATTGTTGTTGCTTTAAAGATGCACTGGGAATTATCAACAGAATATGAAGAAATAACTTTATGTGAAAGACTTATATGTATTGTGTTGCAGTGATATTTTCTTAAATTAATATCCAGCCCAGCTAATACCTTATTACCACTTTAAACCTCAAAAGGAAGAGGCGACAAAGACCTTTGGGACATTTTGTATTTCCTTGTTTCTTAAAGTAGGGGAGAAACTTTCTGGTAATATCCCCCCTATTTTGTGTAGGACTAATTCTTACTTCTTTGTGCTGGCCAAATCTTACACGATGCACCTTTAACAGTAGGACAGATTCTGCCAGGGTCGGTTTGGCTGGACCAAAAAGAAGACCGAGGAGGCTCTACAACCTGTCATCAAACAGCTGAGCAGCCAGCAGGTAGACACTCGCCCTAACTAGACCAGCCTACCAGGGTACTGTACCAACTGGTAGGAGAACTAGACCAGCCTACCAGGGTACTGTACAAACTGGTTGGCTGGTCCACCCATCATACATCTGGGTGCACTACTTGTGATGTCACTCGAGGGTAGATTTGTAATGCGCTGACCTACCATCAGCCCTGATGGTAACAAGTATGGTGGTGTAACAAGTGTGTATCCCTTGCTCCCTCCCTCCCAGACCCAGTTGCGGATCGACTCCTTCTTCCGCCAGGAGCAGCAGGAACAGAAGGAGGTGCGCAGCAGTAGGCTCCGCAGGGCGGTCACCTGCATGAAGAGGAAGGAGAGGGAGGAGCAAGAGAAGAAGGAGCAGGAGTCTCTCTCTCCTTCTAAATGTAAACAGGGGAAGCCAGCGGAGGGGAGACAGGAGGTGTCTGTAGGGGGAGGAGGAGGAGGTGGCTTCCTGGGGTCAGAGGTCAAGGGAGAAGGAGATCCTCTCAGTTCTCTTAGCAAGAGGAGGGGGGAAGATGCCCTCCCCACTCCTCCCAAGGGGGCCCGCTCCTCTCTCCCATGGGGGGGGGAGCAGGAGGGCAGCTGCTCTGACAATAGCAGTGATGAGGTGAAGGACGTTCCCATGGTTACAGCAAGGTCAGTGTTTGAGGGGAGCAGGGGGGGGAGGAGGGGGAAGAGAGGGGGGAGGAGAGGGGGGAGGAGGGGGAGGCTGTAACAACTAGACTGCAGCTGTTAGTTGTTGGAAGAGAATCAAATATATTCAAGCTACTGACTGAGTTAGCCAGCTAGCCATCGTGCTAACTGGCTAGCTAACCAGCCCTTTAGCTAACTAGCTCTCTAGTTAACTAGTCATCTTGCTAACTTGGCACCTAGCAAACTATTCATTCATTCAAGTTGTTTTTCCCTTAATGTTTTTGTATTATTACTTTCTTTATTACTTTATTTTTACTTGCAAACTAGAAAAATGAAAAAAATAAATTTGAATGATTTATCCTTGCTTTGCTTTTATTTATTTATTTTATTTGGGACAATTGTACGAATAGGTAAAACTAATTATTAAGCATCACTCACACACACACACACACACACACACACACAAACACACACTCACACCATTTGAAATGTGACGTTCTGAGAGCTGATAAACAGCTGTTGCTGTCTGTTTGGGGGTGGAGTTAGGGTGTGTGTGTGTGTGTGTGTGTGTGTGTGTGTGTGTGTGTGTGTGTGTGTGTGTGTGTGTGTGTGTGTGTGTGTGGGGGGGGGGGGGGGGGGGGAAGCTAACTGATACCAGCATGCCGGTGGTCTGAGAGGTTTGGTTCTACACCATTTCAACATGGAGAGCTGCCCAGCCCCCGACACACAAGGTACGTACTCTACCCTGCCCCATTACTTGTTTTACTTACTAGTATTACTAGTGAGTAACTACAGTGGTTTAAGAGTTTTATTTAGCATTTCCTGAATCAATTTCAAGTCACATTTGTAAAAGACATAAATACATAAATAGCTATCAGGCTAGCTGCCAACTATCCCTCTAGCTAAGTAGTCCTTAGGCTAACCATCCTTCAAGCTAACTAGCCCTTAGCTAACTAGTCATCTAAAGTAGCCATATAGTAAATAAGAACTCTAGTTAACTAGCCCTTTCAGCTAACTAACAAGCTTACTAACTAGCCTTCAGCTATCTAAGGCAACTAGCCCTCTAGATAACTAGCTATTAAGCTCACTAGCTACCTAGCTTTTGTGTGAACGTGGCTATGCATGTTTATGTGTTAAAAGTGAAGTTAAAGTTGTTAAAGTAAAGTAAGTGTTAGTCATTTTGGTCAAACTTTTGGCGGGCCGCCTGCAGCACCCTAACAGACCACTTACTGTATATTGCATGCTGTCTTGCACCAGGGATTGAGGGAAACGGCATTTCGGTTCTTGTGTATGGCCTGTACATTCATGAAAACTGACAATAAAGTTTACTTGAATCTTGAATCACTTGGGGACTGCGGCCCTCAGGTAAGAAACTGTTGAGTTGTTACAGGTGTAGTTGATGGTGCACCTGAATGTGTACCTGCTGGTGCAATTGATGTTGTCGCTGATGGAGAAGCTGAGGGTGTAGCTGATGGTTGTGTTGGTACTGGTGTAGCTGATGGAGTTCCGGAGGGTGGCGCTGTAGCAGCTGATGCAGAGTTGGCTGCCGCCATCATGGCCCGCCACTCCCGGCCCTCCCTGATTGTGTCCGAGGCTTGGGAGGGTTACTCCTTCGCTGGCCTCCAGATCCGCATCAAGGAGTCCACAGACCTGTATGGAGCTGTGCTCTGGCCCTCGGTATGAAAACAAACCAATTACCCTCACCAACCCTTACTTCCCAACTACTCTAACCAACTCACTGTACACAATTTGACTAACCCTTACCAGCGGTAACTACCATAACAAACCTTTTTTTCACATTTTCACATTAATGACAAATAAAGACCTTGTGGTCTTTATTTGTCATTCCCATGTGACATGGGAACGAAATTCGTTCTCTGCATTTGACCCATCCTTTTGTACATAGGAGCAGTGGGCTGCTATGATCAGCGCCCGGGGAGCCAGTACCCTAATTACTATAACTAACCTTAACTACCCTGAGAGCCCAAGCCAAATCACAACCAGGCCTAACTAACCCTGAAACCTCTGACTCAATGCCAAGTTACGAAGAGTGCCAGGACGTACAATAAATAAGCAGGGATTAGAAACGGTTCAGAGAACGAAAATGAAAACCGGTAAAGAACGACATTTTGTGATGAACGTAATTGAAAAAGGGGACAAAAAATACATACCAAATTACAAAATATTACAAGAATAATTTCAGCTGTTCCGGAGTGAAAACAATATTTTAAATTTTAAATAACCGGTTAATAACATTATTTTTCGTTCCAAATAACGTTTCTTGAAATATTGTGGAAATAAAAATATTGTTGAAATAAATCTTGAAATAAAGTTCTATTCCGGAAGTGATATGCTTGGCTACCAGACCGCCTGGCTGAAGTGAAACTACTACTGTTCACACTAGCGAGTTGCCTAACAGTAGCCTAAGATGCTGTCCATTTAAAATAGCTCTCGAGTTAATAGAAGAGAGTAGGCTTAGGCCTCTAGTCTATGGACATGAGTTGTGTTTATTTTGCGCATTATTTGTAATGGAGAAAGTTTTGTTGGAGATGCTTTCCGAATTAGTTTGAATGTAGGCCTAAATGTGACCGGCTGAGTTTGTTGTCATTTTGTTTTGTATAGCTTAACATGGGTCTAGGCTGCTGCATTTTCTTGCCTTCCTTTTTTTTTTAATGGACTTCAGTTCGAAAGACATGGCCATGTTTGTGTTTACATGGTAGCCTACTGCAGTCTAATTTCAAAATGTTGCCGACTGTCGGAAAGGAACCTTTCGTACGGAAACAAATAACATTTAACTGCAAGAGGTGAAGTAATGTTGTTTTATTATTTATTATTCTTATTATAAGTTGTAGGCACACACAACGTTGGAAAACCGTTGCATTGTATTTAGCATTTAGGCTACACGCACGCACACCCGCCCATCCTATTGTTTAATGACAAACATTAAGCACGCACCCCCCCCCCATGACATTTTTGAAAATAACTTTATTAACCATTCTTCTATAAGGTTCTAACCGGTTAATGATTAGAAGAGAAGCCTAGGAACACTGGAACGGAACAGAAAAATAACATTTCTGTCAGAACGAAACGAAATGAAAATTATTTCGTTTTTAATCCCTGCAACTAAGAGCATGAGGTTATGCAGGTTATTATGCAGGGTTCAGGTGAACTCTGAACATGTGGGTCTTGAGTCTCTTCCAGAAGATGGGGAGTGACTCTGCAGTCCTGACATTGGCAGGGAGCTCGTTCCAGCACTCGCGGTCCCAAAAAGAGAGAGTTGAGATTAGAGTTGAGATTTCGCCATCCGACCTTTTCCTCCTTTTAGTGATGGCGGTACCAGCCGACCAGCTGAGGTAGTTGAGCAGAGTGCTCGAGCAGGGGCGTGGTGTTTCACTAATGTTTTGAGGTAGGTAGGGACGGGGGCAGTTCCATTGACGGCTTTGTAGGCCAGTAGCATCGCCTTGAATTTGATGCTAGCCACTACAGGGAGCCAGTGGAGGTCTTGGAAGAGGAGGGTCACGTGGGAGAATTTGTGTCAGTTGAACACGAGGCATGCTGCAGCGTTCTGGATCCACTGCAAAGGTTTAATCGCGGTTGCAGGGAGTCCAGCTAAGATTCAAGATTCAAGTATTTATTGTCATCACATCCAAGACATGACGAGATTGCAGTAGCTGCCACAGAAATAGTGCATTTAAACAGTCTTTAAAACAAAACAATAAACGGAGAAGGGGAGAAAAGAAAAGAGGCCATAACAATAGCGATATGGCCCACACATACTTAAGAACAGTGCTGACACACATTCAGAATGAAGGAATGACAGAATGATGGTAGCGCAGATGAGGGTATGAAAATAAATATGTGTTAAAATAAGATAAAATAAAAATAGAAAATCAAAGTGACCTGTAGTTAAATATAAAAGTGACACAGTGCGTACTATTGTGAGGGTGAGATAGGAGGATGAGGTGCTGAGTTCAGTAACCTCTTGGCCCAGGGATAGAAGCTATTCTTCAGTCTGTTTGTTCTGGACCTGAGGGACCTGAGTCTCTGCCCTGATGGTAACAGATTGAACAGATGATGTCTGGGGTGTGAGGGGTCCTTTATTATTTTAATGGCTCTGCTGATGCCGCCAGAGCTGGTAATGTTCTCCAGGGTGGTAGGAGGACAGCCAATGATCTTTTGTGCTGACCTGGTGACCCTCTCTAAGGGTCACCAGGTCAGAGGGAGTTGCAGTAGTGGAGGCCGCAGATGACAAGTGCTTGGGTCAGGAGCTGTCGCTTCCCTGGTGAGGAAAGGCCAGATCCTGCGGATGTTGTAGAGAGCAAATCTACAGGATCGGTCACTGCAGTGATGTTTGCGGTGCAGGACAGTTGGTTGTCGACTATTACGCAATTTCCTTCAGGGATCATTAAAGTATGTCTGTCTGTCTGTCTGTCTGTTTGTCTGTCAGGTTCCTTGCAGTTGGTGAGGCAGATACTGTGATGCCCTCGACCGAGACCAGCAGGTCCCTGTGAGAGCAGTCTTTCCCCGGTATGAAGAGAAGCTCAGTCTTTGAGAGATTGAGCATGAGTTGATGAGCAGTTGTCCAAGAGCTGATGTCTGCCAAGCATTCTGAGATGTGTGTTTCAATCAGAGCGTCTGAGGGGAGGAAGGAGAGGAACTGTTGAGTGTCATATGCATAACAGTGATAGGAGAAGCCGTGTCATGTGATTACAGAGCCTAGAGATTTGGTATATATACGGAGAACAGAAGCGGTCCTTGTACTGAGCCTTGAGGGACCCCAGTGTTTAGCGAGCGGGGTTTGGACAGGGAGCCGTTCCATGTGACCTGATAAGTGCGATCCATAAGGTAAGATGTGAACCAGGCTAGCACAGTGTCAGTAATGCTGAGTTCAACGAGGGTGGTGAGGAGGGTCTGGTGGTTCACGGTGTCGAACACCGCAGACAGGTCGAGGAGAACAAGTACCAACGAGAGGGAAGAGGCTTTGGTGGCACGAAGGGACTCGGTCACCGTCAGGAGGGCCGTCTCTGTAGAGTGCGCAGTCTTGAAGCCAGACTGATGGGGATCAAGCAAGTCGTTTTCTCAGAGGTCAGAGGACAGTTGGTTAGAGACTGCACGTTCCAAGGTTTTAGAAAGGAGTGATAGCAGAGATACCTGTCTGTAGTTCAGAATGTCAGCAGTGTCGAGGGTAGGTTTCTTAAGGAGTGGTTTGACGAGACCTGAGGTGAGGGAATAGTTAATGAGGGTGGTGATGAACAGTAGGATGTCGGTAGAGATGGCCTGAAGAAGGGAGGAGGGGATAGGGTCAAGAGGACAGGTGGTCGCATGGTTGGATGTGACCAGTCTCAGGACCTCTTCGGAGGAGAGGGGTAAAACGGTCAAGTCTAGTAGAGGCGGGAGCTGGGGTTGGGAGAATAGCTGTGGAGGAGGGGTTAGGGAAGGTAGCAGCAGGGGTAAGAGAGCTGCTGATGTCCGTCACCTTCTTGGTGGGGGGGGTGTTGAGGAGAGAGGAGAAAATGGAAAACAGTTTTCTGGGGTTGGAGGCAGAGGAGTTGATATTGTTTGGTATAATGTAGATTTGGCTGCTGACACTGTGGAGGTGAAGTCTGAGAGGAGGTGCAGGTAGTGGGAGAGATCATCAGCACAGCCTGATTTCTTCCATTTCCTCTCAGCTGTCCGTAGCTCTGTTCTATGAGCCAGAGATTCTGACAGCCAAGGAGGAGGAGAAGATCGCACAGGTTTGGATGAGAGGGGACAGAGGGAGTCTAAAGAGGATGAGAGGGAAGACAGCAGGGTAGAAGAGGCTTCCTCAGCAGAGAGCAGTTACAATTGCTCTGGAGAGGGTTGTGTTGAGAGAACAGCAGAGGAGAGAGTAGAGGGGGAGAGGGTTTTCAGGTTCCTGCAGTGGTGACAGTGTGGGTGGTAGGAGGAACAGAGGAGGGGGACTTCAAGGGGAGAGAGAAAGCAACAAAGTGATGGTCAGACACAGGGAGAGGGGTAACTGAGTGCACGGGTACTGCAGGACCTTGTGAAGACAAGGTCAATTTGGTTCCCGGCTCTTTTGCTTTCTTCCCTTTCTTTCTTTTATTTTGAAAGTTGCCGTGGTCAGTAAGCAGGCGAAAAACCTTAAACATAAACAAACACAAACACCACTTTGAAAAAACGTAAACCAAGCATCACCAACCATTACTAACTTAAATAGGTAGCATGTAACTACTTTTAACTCTTTTCAATACCCATCATTGTTAAATTTATTTAACCCACATGGATGGATGGATGGATGGGATGGATTTTAACCTGTATTTAAATCACTTGACTTTTAAATACATCACATTTTATCCTGTATTTGAATCACGTGATTTTCCATGAGGTGAATGAAAGCTCACCGGCTCCTTCTTCCTTCTTTGAAACAAGCTTTAGCTCTGCAGTCTTTCTCCAGTTCAGTCTCCTAGCCATTCCTCTCACACACTGCTCACTTCCATTGTTCTACCCCTAACAAACCTTCTAACCCCAATGTCTCTTCTAATCCCAACTCAGTTAGCTAGCAAGGACGATCTGCTACCTGCAAAACACCTACAGCTACCATAGTTTCATGACATGACTTAGATTAGTAATACCAGCATAGTCAAATTAATCAAGCCAATTGGCAATTATCAATGAAAAATATTTATTGGTCAATTTCGCTTTGATGATTTTCTTTTTCACTCCACGGTTTGCCCTGCATTCCCATGGTTACAGCCCATACGTACAGTATGTGAAAACTTGCCAACCATATGCATGTTATGTAGGTCACTGATTTCTTATTACATAATGTTGATAAATGAGGGCTCTGGTCACTGGTCTGGACAGAGACAGACAGCCTCCTCTGGTCACTAGTCTGGACAGAGACAGACAGCCTCCTCTGGTCACTAGTCTGGACAGAGACAGACAGCCTCCTCTGGTCACTAGTCTGGACAGAGACAGACAGCCTCCTCTGGTCACTAGTCTGGACAGAGACAGACAGCCTCCTCTGGTCACTAGTCTGGACAGAGACAGACAGCCTCCTCTGGTCACTAGTCTGGACAGAGACAGACAGCCTCCTCTGGTCACTAGTCTGGACAGAGACAGACAGCCTCCTCTGGTCACTAGTCTGGACAGAGACAGACAGCCTCCTCTGGTCACTAGTCTGGACAGAGACAGACAGCCTCCTCTGGTCACTAGTCTGGACAGAGACAGACAGCCTCCTCTGGTCACTAGTCTGGGCAGAGACAGACAGCCTCCTCTGGTCACTAGTCTGGACAGAGACAGACAGCCTCCTCTGGTCACTAGCCTGGACAGAGACAGACAGCCTCCTCTGGTCACTGGTCTGGACAGAGACAGACAGCCTCCTCTGGTCACTAGTCTGGACAGAGACAGACAGCCTCCTCTGGTCACTAGTCTGGGCAGAGACAGACAGCCTCCTCTGGTCACTAGTCTGGACAGAGACAGACAGCCTCCTCTGGTCACTAGTCTGGACAGAGACAGACAGCCTCCTCTGGTCACTAGTCTGGGCAGAGACAGACAGCCTCCTCTGGTCACTAGTCTGGACAGAGACAGACAGCCTCCTCTGGTCACTAGTCTGGACAGAGACAGACAGCCTCCTCTGGTCACTGGTCTGGACAGAGACAGACAGCCTCCTCTGGTCACTGGTCTGGACAGAGACAGACAGCCTCCTCTGGTCACTAGTCTGGGCAGAGACAGACAGCCTCCTCTGGTCACTAGTCTGGACAGAGACAGACAGCCTCCTCTGGTCACTAGTCTGGACAGAGACAGACAGCCTCCTCTGGTCACTGGTCTGGGCAGAGACAGACAGCCTCCTCTGGTCACTGGTCTGGACAGAGACAGACAGCCTCCTCTGGTCACTAGTCTAGACAGAGACAGACAGCCTCCTCTGGTCACTAGTCTGGACAGAGACAGACAGCCTCCTCTGGTCACTAGTCTGGACAGAGACAGACAGCCTCTGGTCACTGGTCTGGGCAGAGACAGACAGCCTCCTCTGGTCACTAGTCTGGACAGAGACAGACAGCCTCCTCTGGTCACTAGTCTGGACAGAGACAGACAGCCTCCTCTGGTCACTAGTCTGGACAGAGACAGACAGCCTCCTCTGGTCACTGGTCTGGACAGAGACAGACAGCCTCCTCTGGTCACTGGTCTGGACAGAGACAGACAGCCTCCACTGGTCACTAGTCTGGGCAGAGACAGACAGCCTCCTCTGGTCACTAGTCTGGACAGAGACAGACAGCCTCCTCTGGTCACTAGTCTGGGCAGAGACAGACAGCCTCCTCTGGTCACTAGTCTGGACAGAGACAGACAGCCTCCTCTGGTCACTAGTCTGGACAGAGACAGATATTCCCTCTGGTCACTAGTCTGTTCCAGACCCTGACCAGACTATCCCGGTGTAACAGGTCAGGGTAGGACCCAATTGCAGCACAAAACCAAGCACGTATAAAATAAAGTGTCTTTATTTTCAAGGTTCTCAATAGTCCCAGGGGACAGGCGGGATCGGGAAACAGGGACAGGTGAACGGAGATCCAGAAGGACGAGGCGGGGATCATAGTAGGGGACAGGCGGGATCGGGAAACCGGGATCGTAGGCAGGAGAATTGCTGGAGAGCCTTGCATGAATGAACAGCGAAGAACAATCTGGCACCAGGTGAATAGTGAAGGGCTAATTTGTAGCCTCCACTAATCAATCACCTGATGCAGCCCAGCTGCGAAGGTCAATGAATCATGTGTCAATGAGTCGTGGAGGGGGTGTGGTAGACAGACCGTGACACTCGGTGCACTCACATTTCATAGAGATTGTAAAAGCTTGACTATGTAAGTAGGAGCCTGACCATTTAGTGCTTTAAAAGTAATTGAAATGGTGAATTGGTGTGGTTGCATCAACACCTGGACCAAGTTATACCTCGACGAAGTAACGTGTTGACCAAGTAATGATTGGACAATGTTACATCTAGTCCTATTTAAGTCTGGACCAAATCTCTGCACCAAGTTACATCTGGACCAAGTTACGTCTAGCCCTAGTTACATCTGGACCTAGTTACATCTGGTCCAAGTAACATCTGGGCCATGTTACATCTTGATCAAGTAATGTCTGGACCAAGGTACATGTGGACCTAGTCATGGCGGAACCCATTGACCTCACTTCCTGTTGTCACCAGGCAATAGTATTGTGTCACTTCCTGGAGACCAATGCTGGCCAGTACAACCTGGCGGATAAAAACGTGATGGAGCTGGGAGCCGGAACAGGACTGGTCACCATAGTCTCCAGTCTGCTAGGTAGGAGGATGTATTTAGATTATTATTTTATGATGCATCATGTAATAATTCAATATATAAAATAGAGTATATACATACATATACAATATGTACATAAAATAATAATATATATATGACCTCTTTTCTGCAGGAGCCAAGGTCACCTCCACTGACCTCCCTGAGGTTTTAGGGAACCTTGGCTACAATGTCCACCGCAACACTAAGGGTCGCTGCAAATACACTCCACTGGTCAGTTACCCTAAGGACCTTTGCAAATACACACCACTGGTCAGTTACATGAAGGACCACTGCAAATACACTCCATTGGTCAGTTACCCTAAGGACCACTGCAAATACACTCCACTGGTCAGTTACATGAAGGACCACTGCAAATACACTCCACTGGTCAGTTACCCTAAGGACCACTGCAAATACACTCCACTGGTCAGTTACCCTAAGGACCACTGCAAATACACTCCACTGGTCAGTTACACTAAGGACCTTTGCAAATACACACCACTGGTCAGTTACATGAAGGACCACTGCAAATACACTTCACTGGTCAGTTACCCTAAGGACCACTGCAAATACACTCCACTGTTCAGTTACACAAAGGATCACTGCAAGTACACTGCACTGGTCAGTTACACTAAGGACCACTGCAAATACACTCCAGTCCGCGTATTTGCCACTCCCACTCCCTGATCGCAGTCAGTTCATGGGCAAGCCAGATAAAACACAGGTCAACAGGTCAGCAGGAACCAGAGTAAAACACAGGCCAGTTATCTCTTGTATCTCCTTGCAAATGCCTTCTACGCATCGGTTGCTTTCCATGTCACAAGGAAATTCACTCTGAAACGAGCCTGTTATATTGCACACTTCAACAGCTATATGGTCTGTATCTAAAGGTAATATTATCCCTTGTAACGGTCGATTGTTTCTCCTTCTCGAGGTGACGGAGCTGTCGTGGGGGCAGCAGTTGGAGCAGCGGTTCCCTCGAGCCACTCACCGCTATGACTACGTCCTGGCCGCCGACGTGGTCTACCACCACCCGTTCCTCCAGGAGCTCCTGGACACCCTGGAGCACCTCTGCCAGCCGGGGACGCAGGTCCTGTGGGCCATGCGCTTCCGCATGGATGCAGAGAACCGCTTTGTGGAACGCTTCGTGGAACGCTTCAGCGTGGAGCTGCTGTACGACCTACCCAGCCTCGACATCAAGCTGTACAGAGGCTGGAAACCCTAGCCTACCGTAGGACCCTACTGTGGAGCCCTAACATACTGTAGGAAGATAGCCTACTGGAAACGCCATATCCCTACTTTTAAGGACCATAGTCCTTAAATACAACAGCCATGGGTAACACTGTAGCCTACCGTAGAACCATAAACCACCAAACAAATATTTGCATTTGTATTCATTTACATTTTTATTTAAATGTTCATTTATATGCGTGTGTGTGTGTGTGTACACATGTGTGCGATTAAAAACATTAAAAAGTATTTACCAAATTTACCATTCTAAAAAACGTACTACAGAAATTCCAAAAAACAAGTGTCTGCATAAAGATAATATAGTTAATCAGGCTCTACATTTTAGAAACAAAAGGTTGTAATATTAGAAAAATGTCATGGGCCAAGTCGCTCAGTGGGTACAGCGATCCTCACCTCCAACTGTCCACATGTCAAAGTGTCCTTGAGAAAGACACTGAACCACACTAATGTATGATAAATGTGCTGAAAAAGTCAATTTGGACGAAAGCGTCTGTTAAATGCCCTAACATGTAAATGTTAACAGAGGTTTTCATCCTGCGATGGAAGATGGGTCGAGTTCCAGCCTTCCTGGAGTTCCAGCCTTCCTTATTTGCTGCCAGGACAGCAAATAATCAAGTTGTTGTTGCTGGGCTGCTGGGGTCCCGATGCGGGGTATGGTAGGTCCTGGATGTCAGACGGGCCCTTTACAGCACGGGCTAGAGGAGATAAGTACTGTGAAGTACTTGGCACTTGATTCAAGCAGCCACCGGTATCCAGTGCAGGGTGCAGTGTGGGAGAACGTGGGTATGAGTTGATGATTCTGGATGAGCTGCAGAGGACGCATGGCACATGCAGTCAGACCAGGCAGTAGTCGGGACATGAGATGCCAAGAGCCTGGACAAAACCAGGGTTCACTGTGTGAAAGGCTCCTGGAAGGTCCAGCAGAATGACGACAGAGGACAGGGAGGCTGTTCCAGCAGATTGACGTTTCTCTGTGAGGACAGGGAGGGTCTCAGTTGAGGGCTCCAGACTAATGAGTCCAGAAGGTTGTTCTGTTGGAGGTATCCAGAGAGCTGGGAAAAGACTGAACACTCAAGTGTTTTGCAGATAAATGGTAGAAGAGAGGGTCTGTAATTCTTTCTATCAGATGGGTTGAGTGATGGTCTCTTTAAAAGAGGGTTCACTCTCGCTACTTTACGGGTGTTCAGAAAACAACCATGTGCTCAAAGAGGTGTTAATGAGACGGTGAGGAAAGGAAGGTTGGGAGCAATAGACTGAAGAAAGGGAGGGTGGATGGGGTGGAGAGGGCAGGATAACTGACATGGGATAGAACCTTAAAGAGAGAACCTTAGAGTAGGCGATGAAAAGCTGGTTATGGGATAGGAGAACGGAAAAATTAGGAGCGCGTTCCATCTATCTTTTGGAAAAGTAATAAATCACTGTAACAAAATTACTCGGTAACAGGGAGGTTAACGACTGTAACAATATAACTTTAACAGTGAGGTGGGGAAGAGTGGGGAGGAGGGTTATGAAGATAGAAAGAAAAACGTTTTTGGGGGTTGGAAAAGGAAGATTGTATTTTAGATTGAAAGCGCTTTTTTTTTTTGCTGCAGATATGTGGAATGGAAAAAGTCTATCTACATTTTTCTGCCACTCATGGTCATGGCCTTTCCCCCCTGGGGGAGGTCGAGGGAGAAAAGGGTCCAGCTGAGAAGGTTACCACTTCCCCCCAATGGGTGAAGAGGTCACAAGGAAATATCCCCAGGCAGGGCCGGCCCGAGGCATAAGCGAACTAAGCGGCTGCTTGGGGCCCCTTGGCCACCAGGGCCCCCCCCCCCCCCCAAATTTTTTTTATTTTTTTATTTTTATTTTTATTTTTTTTATTTTTTTTAGTTTTCAGGAATAATTGTCATTGTTGAACCCTTGTTGTTATTATTCAGAATTTTTAGCATTCAATTTTGACTGTTTTAAGAAGTAAACCACACTTAAGCATTTCACTTCAAATATGAGAGTTAAGAATAAATGTGTGATTTCAGTACCCTAAGGTCAAAAAGACACTAGTTTGGGGTAAATAACTACTATATTAATACAAGGGTGGATTACTATCTTAATGGGGCCCCTGATCAAATATAGAATGTGTTATGTCTTAATAGGGCTCCTTATTCATACAAAATTGGTTATGGGTTGATGTCTGAATGGGGCCCTCAGGTTGATAGCCCAGGATATGTGATGTAATATATCTGAAAGCCCTCTAAATCATGAAATTCTGCTTATGCACAATGTCTGTGTCAAACCCTGAATGTATGTAATGAATTATGGACTGGGGGCAGCTAAACCCAGTGCTGTATCTGTTCGCCTGTGCAGGCCCTGCAAGTCAGGTTATAGGCTATGAATCTGAACAAATTAAGGTATAGCCCATCTCAGGGGCGGAGCGGGGGGGGGGTGGCTTTCGGGGCTGAAGCCCTGAATCTCACTTCAAAAGCCCCGGATCTTTTTTAAGCTTTTGAAATTATGACAACCGAATAGTTATTGTTTCTTTCCATTAAATAGTATTGTCTTGAGCAGGCCCTGCAACTGAAAATATAGGCTATGAATTAGAAGGGATTTATGATTTGCCAGTGTCCAGCAGGTCACCCTAAAAGGGACTAGAATGCAGGAAATCGCATCTTAGAAATGAAACATTTCCTGGGGGAGAACCCCCAGACCCCCCTCTGGACTAAACCCCGGATGTACACAAAGTCTGGCTCCACCCCTGGCCCATCTCCAGCTGGCCATCCCTAAAATGAACCAGAATACAGGAAATCACTTCTACTAAATTCACATTCTGGTGACTCCACAGTGGTTGGACAGGGGCCCCAAAAGGTTTGAATCAAATTCTGCTTAGGGCCCCCAAAAGGCTAGGGCCAGCCCTGTCCCCAGGTGTCAACTGATTCTTATCACCTAAAAGGTTTTACTTCGTTTTTTTGGGCAGCAGAGCTGATCCATTTGCTTCTAAACCCCAGGTCAGGCTGGGGGCTGAAAGGGTTCTCTTTCCTGCCTTGTAAATCAGACAGACACAGAGAGAGTCCAGAGAGGAGAAGTCATATGGTTGGTGGGGCAGGGGTGCATGTTGCTGGGGTCTCTGTTACCCTGACCTCATCTCAGGTTAGGGTGCCAGGCATCCAGCAGAGCTAAGCTCCAGAGATTTATCATATATTTAAGCTGGCGTGAGCTGGCGTGGCCAAAGCAAGCAGATGGAGTCTGTATCTGAAGTCAGATGAATTATGAAGCAGACGACATCAAGGCCAAGTGGTCTCTGTGTCCAAGACAATGTCGGAGGTATGAAATGTTGAAATTGTTTTTAATGGTCTATTTTTAACCACACAGGTTATATCTTAAACTCTGAGCTGTGCATGACCTCACTTGCTCCCTTACTCTCCAGATTGTTTTATTTAGCCTAGATTAACATTTCAGAATGACGCACTATCTAGACTTATATTTGAATGTTATCGTTCTCGCTCTGGAGATTCTGTAGTACAGAATGCTGGAATGTTGATCTGATTGGCTGCTGCTCTGTGTTGATGTTGTTGGTTGCTGGTCTATAATTAGCTCACGGCCTTGGGGGTGATAATGGGAGTGTCCGGGATGCTGAGCCCAGACAATCCTCCTCCATATAACCCACCGCCCGCCACCCTGGGAGACCCCAAAAAGCACCACCTCCCTAGTGTGTGGAGGTCTACAGAGGATCATCACCTCCCTAGTGTGTGGAGGTCTACAGAGGATCATCACCTCCCTAGTGTGTGGAGGTCTACAGAGGATCATCACCTCCCTAGTGTGTGGAGGTCTACAGAGGATCATCACCTCCCTAGTTGGTGGAGGTCTACAGAGGATCATCACCTCCCTAGTGTGTGGAGGTCTACAGAGGATCATCACCTCCCTAGTGTGTGGAGGTCTACAGAGGATCATCACCTCCCTAGTGTGTGGAGGTCTACAGAGGATCATCACCTCCCTGCTGTGTGGAGGTCTACAGAGGATCATCACCTCCCTGCTGTGTGGAGGTCTACAGAGGATCATCACCTCCCTGCTGTGTGGAGGTCTACAGAGGATCATCACCTCCCTGCTGTGTGGAGGTCTACAGAGGATCATCACCTCCCTGCTGTGTGGAGGTCTACAGAGGAGCAGTAATAATCAGACACATGCGGGTCGGTCACTTGGAGGTAAGATGAACCCACATCACTGATCAGTGGCTGTAGAAGGAGCAACATGAGTGAAACAGGCAGCTTGAGAAGATAAGACCAACATGACTTGTACATGAAGAAAGGATGTCTTACCTGTTTACTAGTCAGGATTAACAGCAAGCAATCCCAGCTATCAGGGAAACAGGAGACGTGGTTTCAGCTGTCGAATGCCAGATGAAATATTAGAGATGATGATGACCTGTAAACAAATGGAAATAGAAATGGAAAACGACAGTAACATACAGTTAGTTGGAAGAAATAACCAAGTGGTTAAAGGTGCTGTAGGTAAGATTTAAAGGTTATTATTTGAGTGCAATTTGTTTGAAATGGCATAGCCATTTGTCAGCTATTGGTGAGTGAAATGTGTCTAGTCTAGCCTGCCTCTGTATAAAACCATTTTGATTTTCGACCACTTCTGGTATATTTCAGGTATATTTTCTGGTATATTTCACAGACCCTGTCTTGGTGATCCAATCACAAGTGTATAGCTATGTTGGTTCACACTCGCCATTATGTCTCGAGTTGGAACTCACTTCCGCACTCTAAATGCAAATAAACCTCCATGCTTCTACTGATGTTGTGTGTTCAATGTGGCACCGGACACAAGTTACACACTGCTGAAAGAAACACATGCTAACCAGACCTCTGAATTTGGTGTGAGTGATCAGATCTCAATGGGTGCATTCAAACCTGTACTCGGAGATGTCCACTTGTGATTGGTTCACCAAAGATGCAGCACTTCTTAGAGAAACCAGAGAGATCAGCGAGGAGGGATGTTCAGTTTACAAATCTTGTTGTTCTGCTGGTTTTTGCTCTCTCTTATGTGGAGCACCTCAAATCTTATCTACACTACTACTTTAAAATACATAGTCTTATCTCATAATACACATTTTTTATTGTGTGAACTGAAAGATCTGTGTGTCCACCAGCCAGCAGAAATGGAAACTCTATCCCCATCGTATTTTGAGGAGAGAACGGCCTTCCTGCTGATGGACGAGGAGGAGGATAATGAAGCTGGAAGGAACAAGAGACATGGTAGCAAAATGGCTGAAATGTTTCCAGCTGCATGTAAATAAGATGTTCAGCCTTCTGTAGATGAAAGATTACCTCAGAAACACCATCTCACAGGTCTCTCATGAAGCTATGAGACAACTCCAATTCATCCAGAATGAGAATGCCGACCACAAAACTCCAGTGCTAACATCACTGCACTGGCATCCTGGCTGGCAGAGAATTCAGATCAAAATATGACTAATAGTTTATAAAGTACGAAACAGTTTAGTTCTGACCTGCTTGTCTGTTCTGATCGGTCATTATTGGCTCACTGCTCAGTGGGTTCAGCTAATCAGCTTCTGGTGAAGCTGATCAGGTGAAGCAGCTTCGAGCTCGATCTAGAGCCACATATCTAGAACTAACGTCTAGTTTCTATCCACCACCAAATATCTAGAACTAATTCATTGCATCTATCTACCACATAGCACCAGTAGCTCAGTGTGTAGAACGGGTGGTCCACTAACCGGAGGGTTAGCGGTTCGATCTCCAACTGTCCAAATGTACTGAATCTAAGTCACTTTGGACAAAAGTGTCTGCTAAATGTAAATGTACCACATACCTAGACCAACTTCTAGTCTTTCTACCACAGATCTAGAACCAACTTCTACTTTCTGTATACCACAGATTTAGAAAAGATCTAGATCTTACTTCTAGAACATGTTTTTAAAGATGCGCTCTGGGAGGGAACACACTCAGGTGAGCAGCAAAGAGACAATGGAGGTGGAGAGGATGAAGATGAGAGAAAGGAGAGGAGCAGTCATTCATCAGAGGAAGAGACAGATGATGAGAAGTGTCGTGAGGTAGAGAGGAAGTCATCCCGTCAGGTCTGCGACTCTGATGACTCTACAGGTGAGGAACCTGCTGTAAACATCTACACACATGATCCAACAGGAGACGTGTATCCATCACAATAACAACGTGACAGCTTGAGGCTTATGTGTGATTGGATGAGAGGTAAAGTTTTGTTTGTCTCCACTCAGGGGAACAGGAAGTGAGGCAGGAAAGGAAGCCAGACTGGGCTCCCAACCTCCTGTGCAGGAACGGTAGAGACGTGTACCACTACGCTGGCCATGACATCATCATCTACGAATCCATCGACTCCTACGGATCAGTGATGTGGCCTGCGGTTTGTAACCATGATCACATGATCTAACATGACCCTGGTCAGGGACTCACCACCTACCCGGTTCAATGATCCAACATGGCCCTGGTCATTGACAAGACCAGACTCCTTCCAGACATCACAGGTACTGGAGGTCGCCAGACTCCCACCTCAACCTCTGCTATGTCCTGCAGGCGTTGGCGCTCTGCTCCTACCTGGAGTCCGACCGGCTGGAGACAGGTCTGCTGGGGAAGACAGTTCTGGAGCTGGGGGCTGGAACCGGCCTTGTGGCCATCGTTTCCAGTCTCCTGGGTGGGTCCAGAGATCAGACTCACCTACCCTCCGCCTACCCAGGCAGACCACCTACCAGGCCCACCACCAGCACACCTAGACCTACCCAGACCTTGTTTCTCTAGTGACCTCGGTTCTCTGCTGACCTCATGTATCTACCAACCTCTCGTCTCTACTGACCTCGTCTGTATGATGGATAGATAAGCACTCTTATTATCAGGGGAGACATTGGGAAATGTCTTTGTTGCAGCACAAAAAGACAATGCTATAAGCTCACAGTAGACAACAGAAACACAGTGCACATAGGTCAGATACAAACAAAGGACGGCAGTAGCTCAGTGGGTAGAGTGAGTCGTCCACTAATCGTAGGGACCCCCTCCTCCAACTGTCCACATGTCGAACCCTCACAAATGTACTGATTGCAAGTCGCTTTGGACGAAAGCGTCTGCTGAACGCCCCCTTTACCCTTTCACAAAAACACATTCTAAAACGGTACTGTGACTTCATACCTTTACTGACCTTGCATCTTTACTGACATGTCTTCACTGACCTCATGTCTCTAGTGACCTCATTTCTAATGACTTCATGGTCTGTGTTTAGGAGCTGCAGTCACGGCTACAGACCTGCCTGATGTCCTGGGGAATTTAACAGCCAACGTGATGCGTAACACTAGGGGGAGCTGTCGCCATACGCCACAGTTCACCACTCTCTCCTGGGGTCAAGACCTGGAGCACTCCTTCCCGCGGTCACTGCATCACTATGACTACGTGCTGGCGGCCGACGTCGTGTACCACCACGACTTCCTGCCGGAGCTTCTGCTCACCATGCAGCACTTCTGCCAGCCAGGGACCACGCTGCTCTGGGCCAACAAGGTCCGCTTCAGCACAGACCTCAGCTTCACGCACCGCTTCCAGGAGAGCTTCCACACACAGCTGCTGCTAGAGGAGGGAGACATGAAGATATACAAGGCCACAAGTAGGGAGGAAGGAGACATGGAGACCTAAAGGAGACATGAAGGTGCACCACGAGCAGGGAGTAGCAGACATTGAGAGAAAAAGTGGAGACATTCTGCTGTATAGTCATTTAATGATAAACTAACACTGTTCTAATATTAAGTTCTAAAAGTTAGAATAATAAACTAACAATGTTGTAATATTAAAGTGATAAGTTCTAAAAGCTACAATAATAAACTAACTCACTGTAAAACTGCTGTGGATGGGTGCTGACCCTTCATCCTGAACTCTTTCAAGAATACATGTTATATGAATAATATTTGTGGTAATCTATACTTATTGTGCACTTTCAACAGATTTTGCATCTATGGGGTGTAAAACTAAACATTTAAAACAAAGGATTACTGACTGGAGAAGATGATAAGGGTGTCAGATTATTATTCATTTAAATAAATATGTTCAACAATCTCACACCTTTTCTATATGATGAAGGAAAATGAACAATTCAACAGTTTTCACCTTGCAAAAAGTTAAGTTTGTACATTATGCTCCCAAATAAATCATTCACTGGCAAAAAGGTGGAAACGCATTTAAAATCTTCAAAATCATTTTATTGTCATCTTCGTCCGTTGATATACTTCCATACAGGCGAGGTAAAATAATAACGTGACGTCTTTCAAACAATACATCAACAGCTCAGATGCAACACATTGGCGTTTCCTTGGTGTGTGAATCTATCGGGACGGTCCTGATAGTTAAGGCCTTCGACACTCAACCCCAAAACACCAACTGTTGGCAACAAGCCCGCCTGACGAAGATGGAGGGCTTTCTCAGGGTTTACCACCCGCAAATAATAGCCTGTCAATCAAGGAGAGGCTCAGCCTATGAGAGCGGGTTTGAAGCAACAAGACCCGCCCCCAGAGAAAGAATGAAGTGTGATGGACAGCAATGGACAGAAGTGATATCATTTAACAGATTAAAATATTCCAACAACCCGTTAGTGACCGTGGCCATGGATCAAACCCTAAGGCCAAAGGTCGCTGCGCTGTTCAATGATGAACCAATAAGAGTTGATGGAGATGGCTTACTCCCCAATGACCAACAGATGAAGTCTTCCCATGGGTTAAAATGCTGTTCAATTCAAACAATCCTAAAAGTTTTCCCCTGTTTGTTTTCCTTCCATATTTAGAAGACGCATGCATATACGCAAAATAGGTCATGGAGCGTATTAGATACTTAAGATTCTCTTATATTGCCTCTAGATATGTGTATGTACAGTAGATATAGAGGAGCATTTCACAGAGGAGGATCATAGAGGGGGCTACAGACAGTTGAGGTGGTGGTGCAGGAGAAGGTCTGAATAGATCTTCTATTAAGAGATGATGGCCTTAACCCCTAGTCCCTCTCCCAGAAGACCAACCGAGTAACCCTCAACCAAACCGTCTCATTAGACTAGCATTAGGCTCGTGTTAGGCTAGCATAAGCCTAGCATAAAGCTAGTGTTAACCTAGCATTAACGTGAGAGGCTGGAGTTAAGCTAGAAATAGGGTGATTATGTGTTTGTGTGTATTAGTGTGTGTGTGTTAGAAGGGTGCATGTGTGTGTGTGTGTGTGCGCATGTGTGCATGTGTTTGAAGGTTGTGTGTCTGTGTGTGTGTGTGTGTGTGTGTGCACGTGTGTTAGAAGGGGGTGAATTCTACTGGGTACAGGACAGGCAGCCAGTTCTGGGTGAAGGTGGCGCAGTAGGTCCATCCAAGATGGTGCATCAACTGGAAACAAGAGGGGAAAGGAAATGACAAGTGTTTCATCAGATTCTTATTCTTATTCTAAATGCATGCTAGATTCACACTTCTACCTCTTGGACCCTGAATACGAGATAGTGGAGCACATAGCACCTACTTAATGGGTCTAGATACTAGTCCAGATAGCGTCTAGTTAGTTGTCCCCTGGTCTAGATATCGGTCAAGATTGTGTCAAGTTAGCTGTCACCAAGGCTAGTAGGTGGTCTTCTGGCCTAGTTAGCAGTCTGTCTCCTTATCTAATTAGCGGTCCCTTCAGGTCTAGTTAGAAGTGTGTCTCCAGGTCTAGTTAGTGGTCCATCTCTTGGTCTAGTTAGTGGTCTGTCTCCAGGTCTAGTTAGTGGTCTGTCTCCAGGTCTAGTTAGCGGTCTGCCTCCAGGTCTAGTTAGTGGTCCATCTCTTGGTCTAGTTAGCGGTCTGTCTCCAGATCTAGTTAGCGGTCTGCCTCCAGGTCTAGTTAGTGGTCCATCTCTTGGTCTAGTTAGTGTTCTGTCTCCAGGTCTAGTTAGTGGTCCATCTCTTGGTCTAGTTAGTGTTCTGTCTCCAGGTCTAGTTAGTGGTCCATCTCTTGGTCTAGTTAGCGGTCTGTCTCCAGGTCTCGTTAGCGGTCTGTCTCCAGGTCTAGTTAGCGGTCATCTGTCTCCAGGTCTAGTTAGCGGTCTGCCTCCAGGTCTAGTTAGCGGTCTGCCTCCAGGTCTAGTTAGCGGTCTGTCTCCAGGTCTCGTTAGCGGTCATCTGTCTCCAGGTCTAGTTAGCGGTCTGCCTCCAGGTCTAGTTAGAGGTCATCTGTCTCCAGGTCTAGTTAGCGGTCTGCCTCCAGGTCTAGTTAGCGGTCATCTGTCTCCAGGTCTAGTTAGCGGTCTGTCTCCAGGTCTAGTTAGCGGTCATCTGTCTCCAGGTCTAGTTAGCGGTCTGTCTCCAGGTCTAGTTAGCGGTCTGTCTCCAGGTCTAGTTAGCGGTCATCTGTCTCCAGGTCTAGTTAGCGGTCATCTGTCTCCAGGTCTAGTTAGCGGTCATCTGTCTCCAGGTCTAGTTAGCGGTCTGTCTCCAGGTCTAGTTAGCGGTCATCTGTCTCCAGGTCTAGTTAGCGGTCTGCCTCCAGGTCTAGTTAGCGGTCTGTCTCCAGGTCTAGTTAGCGGTCATCTGTCTCCAGGTCTAGTTAGCGGTCATCTGTCTCCAGGTCTAGTTAGTGGTCTGTCTCCAGGTCTAGTTAGCGGTCTGCCTCCAGGTCTAGTTAGCGGTCTGTCTCCAGGTCTAGTTAGCGGTCATCTGTCTCCAGGTCTAGTTAGCGGTCTGTCTCCAGGTCTAGTTAGCGGTCTGCCTCCAGGTCTAGTTAGCGGTCATCTGTCTCCAGGTCTAGTTAGCGGTCTGCCTCCAGGTCTAGTTAGCGGTCTGTCTCCAGGTCTAGTTAGCGGTCATCTGTCTCCAGGTCTAGTTAGCGGTCATCTGTCTCCAGGTCTAGGTAGCGGTCATCTGTCTCCAGGTCTAGTTAGCGGTCATCTGTCTCCAGGTCTAGTTAGCGGTCATCTGTCTCCAGGTCTAGTTAGCGGTCTGTCTCCAGGTCTAGTTAGCGGTCTGCCTCCAGGTCTAGTTAGCGGTCTGCCTCCAGGTCTAGTTAGCGGTCTGTCTCCAGGTCTAGTTAGCGGTCTGCCTCCAGGTCTAGTTAGCGGTCTGTCTCCAGGTCTAGTTAGTGGTCTGTCTCCAGGTCTAGTTAGCGGTCTGCCTCCAGGTCTAGTTAGCGGTCTGTCTCCAGGTCTAGTTAGCGGTCTGTCTCCAGGTCTCGTTAGCGGTCTGTCTCCAGGTCTAGTTAGCGGTCTGTCTCCAGGTCTAGTTAGTGGTCTGTCTCCAGGTCTAGGTAGCGGTCATCTGTCTCCAGGTCTAGTTAGCGGTCATCTGTCTCCAGGTCTAGGTAGCAGTCCCCTGGTCTATTAGTGCTCTGACCTGGATGCAGTTCTTCAGGTTGTCCTTGCTGGGTTTGTCCTCCGCCATCTTGGATGCGTACTTCAAGGCCCGGCCATACATCTGGTTCACCAGCGCATGTTTATAGGAGAAGGTTAACACCTGGGGGTAGACACAATTATTACAACATATATATTGTAACATATACTGTATATTATAACATATAACAACATATTATAACATATACCGTATATTATAACACTGTATGAACTCTACCAGCACATCAGTGAGCAGCAGACAGCCCACCCTGATGCTTTCCTCATCCTGGCTGGGGATTTCAATCATGCAAACCCCAAGAGTGTGTTTCCACAACTCCATGGACACATCCACTTTCCCACACGTGGCAATAATATCCTGGACAATGTTTACACCACGCATAGAGGGGCCTACAAAGCCCTCCCCCTGCCCCACCTAGGAGCCTCAGACCACATCACCACTATGTTAATGCCTGCTTACAGACCCCTGGTCAAAGTCATCAGACCAACAACAAAGCAGGTACGCGTGTGGCCTGAGGGGTCTTCAGAGACACTCCAGGACTGCTTCCTCATCACTGACTGGAGCATGTTCAGACGGGCAGCCACCTACAACAACACTACAGACCTCCAGGAGTACACGGACGCCGTCACTTCCTACATGCAGAAATGCATTGTTGACATCACGGTCACCAAGAACATCCGCATTCGGGCCAATCAGAAGCCATGGCTGACAGGGGAAGTCTACAGACTCCAGAGGGCTCGGAACACCGCCTTCAGAGCTGGAGACAAAGTGGGCCTGAAGGCAGCCAGGGCCAACCTGGCACGCGGCATCAGGAAGGCCAAGAGACGGTACTCCAGGAGGATCGCCGACCGCTTCAGCAACAGCAGAGACACCAGGAACCTGTGGTGAGGGATCCAAACCATAACGGACTACAAGCCCTCTCCGCAGACCTGCGACAGCTCCACCCCTCTGCTAAACGAGCTGAATGACTTCTTCGCCCGCTTTGAGGCAGACAACAGCACCACGGCACAGAAGACCCCACCCCCTCCCGGCGACCAGGTGTTGACGCTATCCCCAGATAGCGTGAGGCGATCCCTCAGAGGGACGAACCCACGGAAAGCCTCTGGTCCTGACAACATTCCTGGTCGTGTACTGAGGGACTGTGCTGAGGAGCTCACAGATGTCTTCACAGAAATCTTCAACACCTCACTGAGCCAGGCTGATGTCCCCACGTGCCTCAAAGCCACCACCATCATCCCGGTGCCGAAAAAGTCGTCTCCCTCCTGCCACAATGACTACTGCCCAGTCGCACTCACTCCCATCCTCATGAAGTGCTTTGAGCGGCTAGTCATGCACCACATCAAGTCTGCCCTCCCCCCCACCCTGGACCCTTTCCAGTTCGCATATCGGTCCAACCATTCGACCGATGATGCCATCTCCTCTGCCCACCACTCTGCCCTCACCCACCTGGATACCAAAGACTCATATGTCAGAATGCTGTTCATCGACTTCAGCTCAGCATTCAATACAATCATCCCCCAGCAGCCCATTCACAAACTGGACCAGCTGGGACTCAACACCTCCCTGTGCAACTGGCTGTTGGACCTCCTGACGGGGAGACCACAGGCAGTTCGGGTTGGCAGCAGCACCTCCAACGCCATCACATTGAACACGGGGGCCCCCCAAGGATGTGTGCTTAGCCCCCTCCTCTTCACTCTGCTGACCCACGACTGCACACCAACATCCAGCTCCAACATCTTCATCAAGTTTGCGGATGACACGACTGTGGTGGGTCTCATCAACAACGGCGATGAGACGATCTACAGGAGTGAGGTGAACAGGCTGGCTACGTGGTGCAAGGACAACAATCTCCGTCTGAATGTGGAGAAGACGTAGGAGATTGATGTGGATTTCAGGAGAATGCACACACAGCATGCTCCACTGATCATCAACGATGCTACAGTGGAGAGGGTGAGCAGCACCAAGTTCCTGGGTGTGCACATCTCCAAAGACCTGTCCTGGACCCACAACACCGCATCACTGGCCAAAAAAGCCCAACAACGCCTGTACTTCCTTCGCAAACTGAAAAGAGCTGGGGCCTCATCCACCATCATGCACACATTCTACAGAAAACCATCGAGAGCCTTCTGACCAGCTGCATCACTGTGTGGTACGGTGCCTGCACCGTGTCCTGCCGCAAGACACTGCAGCGCATAGTGAGAGCAGCTGAGAGGATCATCGGTGTCTTTCTTCCCCCCATTTTGGACATTTACACCACCCGCCTCACCAGCAAAGCCATCAGGATTGCTGGTGACCCCACCCACCCATCCCACAGTATCTTCAGTCTTCTGCCATCGGGGAGGAGAATGCGGAGTCTCCGGGCCAGAACCAGCAGGCTCAAAGACAGCTTCTTTCATTAAGCTGTCCGGAGGCTCAACTCCCTTCCTGCTCTGCCCCTGGCCCTCCCCCTCCTCTGCCCCCTGCCAGACTCTAACCTCCCACCCACCAGCATCATCTGACCTCAGACCATCTCCCTCCCACCACCACCACTCACAAACTCCAATCTCCCTCCCACCCATCAGCATCATCTGACCTCAGACCATCTCCCTCCCACCCACCAGCATCATCTGACCTCAGACCATCTCCCTCCCACCCACCAGCATCATCTGACCTCAGACCATCTCCCTCCCACCCACCAGCATCATCTGACCTCAGACCATCTCCCTCCCACCCACCAGCATCATCTGACCTCAGACCATCTCCCTCCCACCCACCAGCATCATCTGACCTCAGACCATCTCCCTCCCACCCACCAGCATCATCTGACCTCAGACCATCTCCCTCCCACCCACCAGCATCATCTGACCTCAGACCATCTCCCTCCCACCCACCAGCATCATCTGACCTCAGACCATCTCCCTCCCACCCACCAGCATCATCTGACCTCAGACCATCTCCCTCCCACCACCACCACTCACAAACTCTTATCTCCACTTGGACACTTTAGACTGTCTTTTGAATATATTTGCACTGTTAATCAACACACTACCTCACTTTTCTTTTTTATTACTTGTACTTTCTGTGTTTCTGTGTGGTCTGCACAATGTCTGATTGTTCATTTTGCACCGCAGGTCTGAGAGGACTGCAATTTCATCTGTGCTATATGCCTGCCATGTAGCACACTTGACAATAAAGATACTTGAATCTTGAATAGACATATAGACACATCTATATCCACAACCAGACATGCAGCAAGACGGACTAGAGCGTTATCTTGGCAACTAAACGACAGCATTGTAACCTTGGTAACTAAACTACAGTGTTGTTACCTTGGTGTCGGTGAGCTCTGCCCACTTCTGGACCTCCCAAAAGGTTTCCATGAGATCTTTCTCCAGGCTTGGCTGGCCGTCCTCCGAGCTGCTGCCCACCTGCTCCTCTGGTCCCTGGAGCCCCTCCCCCTCGCCCAGAGCCCCCGCCCCCTCCCCCTCCTGGGGGGGCAGCAGGAGCTGGTCAGCCAGCGCACACCCCTTCCTACACAGAGCATCCAACAGAGACGTCTTCTGCTTCTCCATGTCACTGGAAAACACACACAAAGTCAATGTCACAAGTTTGAATTTGGTGATAATGGATAATTACGTTTTGTTTAAAGCCACAATGTGCGTGAAAAAGTGACTTAAGAGTTGAGTCCACTATGTGGGTGGGGACTGGGAGGGGACTGGGAGGGAACTGGGAGGGGACTGGGAGGGGACTGGGAGGGGACTGGGAGGGGACTGGGTGGGGACTGGGTGGGGGACTGGGAGGGGACTGGGTGGGGGACTGGGAGGGGACTGGGAGGAGACTGGGTGGGGGACTGGGAGGGGACTGGGTGGGGACTGGGAGGGGACTGGGAGGGGACTGGGAGGGGACTGGGAGGGGACTGGGAGGGGACTGGGTGGGGGACTGGGAGGGGACTGGGAGGGGACTGGGAGGGGACTGGGAGGGGACAGTGGCCATAGTAAGATTCTTGTAAACAAAGAGAGAAGCACCAGCTGGCCAGCATTTTGTATTTGTAGTATATATACGATATAGGATGTGAAGTTGTTGACAACATTATTGATGACCATCCCTCTGGACTACAGACATGTTCAGCTTCGTTAAGCTCCCAGCGAGTTGAAATGTTGCACATGGCAAACTTATGAATAGGAAATTGTAAACATCGTACCAGTCAGGAGGAAACCTTGAATCACCATCATTTATAATTATGTTCATGGTTGTAGCTTATGGTTCTAGTATATGGTTCATGGTTCTAGTTGATAGGGTTTTAGTGTTAATCCTGCCGGTACCTCTTGATAATGGCAGCGTCGGGCCGGGGGTCAGTCTTCAGGGTGAGGTGTACAGCCAGCGCCGTTTGGTCAATGAGGGACAGGACCTGGTCAGCTGCTACCACCACATCACTAAGACGCTTCCCACGCTCCTGCACACACACAACATCACTTTAAAAGCAAGGACTGACAGAGACACAGACAGAGAGACAGACAGGCAGGCAGACACACCTTCTCTGCATCCAGCTGATGGAGTCTCTGGACGTACAGCGGAAGGTAGGAGGAGTATTGCTCCTTCAGCTCCTCATACACACTGCTGCCTTCAAGCCTAGTGCACAGGGAGAGAGCCCCTGTTGGTGCTATAGTAATGTTTACTATTACTATTTCACTATTAATAGCACTATTACAAGTACTAATAGTACACATAATAGTACTAATTCAAGTAACAATACTAATAGTATGAATAGTACTATTATTAGTACCAATACAAATATTAGTAACAGTACTACAAACAGTCCCACTAGTACTACTAGCAGCAGTATCGTCAAGACAGTCATAACAGTACTACAAACAGTCCTACTAGTACTACTAGCAGCAGTATCGTCAAGACAGTCATAACAGTGGTACTAATAGTAATCAAGGCCATCAGACTTTGTCATCCACTGTATCTTCAGGTCTCTCATGGCCTCGGTGAACTCCTCCTTTACACTTTTCTCCTTCTCTTCTTCCTTCTCCTTCCCTCCTTCCTTCTCCTTCCCTCCCTCCTTCTCCTTCCCTCCGTTCTTCACCTTGTTGGGGGGCGGGATCAGGTGGTACACCACGGGAACCACATCCTGTCAACACACACGCACACGTCCTGCTTTACACAGTAAGAGTCCCCGTCTGTACATGATGGGAAGGCCTTTTACTCTGCTAGGCATCATCATCTTCATTCCTCTCCCCCACTACACTTGACCTCTGACCATGAGCTCCGCTGCAGTAACCCTGACCCTAACACCAGAATGAAAGAGATGATCCCGTGTCCCCCAACCGTGCCATGGTGTGACTACTGAGCAACTACCAGAGCTTCGATGGTACACACACACGCAACATACCATGTTTAAAACCAGGGTATCAAACAACTTGTACATTACTTAGTTACTACACCTCAAGTCAGTCTGTTGTGCGATGTTGGGATATAATGGCATTATAATTTATGTCTAACTAAATGAAAGAATGGATAATAACCAATCGAAGAGTTCAGAACCGTGAGATTGGTTATGGCACTGTGCACTATGCCACTCACTTCCACAATCGTTATATGATATATTATTTGACTGATACACACACCAGCCATTTCATTTGGTTTGTTTCGGAACAATGGAGTGGTGATGATGTTGATGAGGTCTTGTTACACCTTGGTGGGTGTTTCACACACAGCTGAGTCACACCATGTCCTTGATACACACTTTTAAAATCTTTATTAGTGTGACATATTGTCCACTGTGTAGCCCAATACTACCTGAAAGGAATCCTTTTTAGAGTCATACTTTAGCGCTCCCATCTGGGTGGCTGTTGTGGTACCATGTGTACCGTCAAAGAACCATATGGGTGGCTGTTGTGGTACCATGTGTACCGTCAAAGAACCATCTGGGTGGCTGTTGTGGTACCATGCGGTACCATGCGGTACCATGTGTACCATGTGTACCATCACAGAATCACAAGTAGCACGGTTGGGATATCACGTCTTCTATTCTGGGAGCAGTTTTATGGAGGAATGGGATGGACCCACCCTGTCAGTTATATACTAACTGAAAGGTAAGTTAGTTAGGGTGGAGCCATCCTATCGGTGCTAAATGGGTGGGATATTGCTGACCACCAGTTCAGATCAGCATAGGTAGCCTAGCAGCTCCTTGGCATGTATATGGTTCCCCTGACCTCTAACCCTGGTTGAGGGGTAGAGAGAGACAGAGAGCAAGAGGTAGAGAGACAGTGATGGGGACAGCCCAGGTAGAGAGCATTGGAGCCAGAGCGTGAGAGAGATCCCTGGTAAAGAGAGCATAGGAGCCAAGGAGAGAGTTAAAGGGAATCTATCTCTTCCAGTACCTTCTTAAACTTGCCTTGTCGTTTTGCAGAAGCCTGCCCCTGGTGGTCAGAACAAGACACAGTCAACACCTCTACCAACACCTGCTCTCACTGTACTTTACTTTTCTCTTTTTAAAGACAGAAAGGTATATTCAAACGCAATACGTAGTGGAACAGAGAGGGAAACTCATTTAAAAGAGTTGCTACCAGTGGTTTCTTTATTTTTCTAGCACGCAGCTAACTAGCCTAGCATGCGGCTAGGTGTGTTACACGGTTTTATGGGTTCTGTGGAGGGTGAATAAGGAGACAGGAAGTCAGAGACTGCAGACAGGAAAAACTCACAGCCTTCTTGCCAAACTCGCTCTTGGGAACAACCAGGGAACCGGTGAGGTAACAGCCTGAACACGTTCCCTTCGGAACCCTGAGAGAGAGACGGGGAGAGAGAGAGAGAGCGAGAGCGAGAGAGCGAGAGAGCGAGAGAGCGAGAGAGAGAGAGAGGATAATGACGAGTCAGAAGTCTTCTCCTTTCAAAACCAAGGAAACATGCTACTCTGGAAGCCACCCTGATCCAACCAAGACAATGGGACCAGTTCATATTTCCCCCCCCCCCCCCCCTCACACACACACACACACACACACACACACACACACACACACACAGTCTGTCAAGTCTAGACCTTGACAGACTAGACTTATTCATCCTGGGGCTGTAGGCTGGGTGAGGGTAGGTGACCTACTTGTCATCAGGCAGGGAGGTGGTGTAGAAGGGCTGGGTGCTGCCAGGGCTCATGGTGAGGGAGGTGGTCTTCTTCTTGGCGGAGAGGGCAGCACGGTGAGTCTCATAGACGTCCAGACTGAGCGTGCTTGGGAGCCGGTGGGACACCACGAAGGGAAGGTCCTTGATGCGCTCCAACTCACTGGACAGCTCGTGACGGACCTGCAGTCTGACGGTGTAGTCGCCCTTCTCCAGCTTCAGAGAGTACTGCAGGGGGACAGAGAGGGTTCTCTTCAAAGTCTAATATCTATACCTAAAACTAATCATGACACTAGTTGATAGTAACTACCAGGTGATTTATAACTGTTGAGGGTAGGGGGAGCAGGTGATATATACCTGTTGAGGGTAGGCATCTCCTGAACCCAGCAGTCTCTTGTTGCTGTCGAACATCATCCACAGCTGGCTGTCAAACTCTGACTCATAGAGCAGCTCACACAGCAGAGGGCAACCCGGGGTCACCTCCCCACTCTTAGGCTGTCACACACACACACACACACACACACACACACACACACACACACACACACACACACACACACACACACACACACACACACACACACACACACACACACACAGTGTAATGTTCCTTGCTGGAAGGGGTTTGTTGGTGTCTGACTAGATGAACAAAATATTGAACCAGAATAAAACTGAATATGAATGAACAATAAGAGATGAAGATATGAAGAAATCAAAATGATAAATGATGTAGGCGGTGAAAGGCTAAGAGACAATGAGAGAGGCTATGAGTCCCAGAGTCTGTGAGAGCCATGGGGCTTGTTTGCTAGTCCCCTGCCAAGGAGAAGAACCTGTTCAGGTGGCAAGGCGAGGTTTTGGTCTTGTTAGACCGTTTTCCAGATGGAAGTGGTGGTGACTGGGCGGTGAAGAATCAGCAACGGTCTTTTGCGCCCCTGGAGTGGTATATGCACAGGAGAGATGGTAGGCTGTTCTTGGCAGTTTCGGCAGAAAACCAGACTTTGAGAGATGAGCTTCGGAAGGACTCAGTAATGACTCATCCCCAATGGAGATTAACCCAATGAGGGGCGTTTCATCCATCAAACTTCATGCAAACTTTGACTTCAGCTGTTGGCTGAAGGAGCGCACAGGGGGGGTCCAGCGCTGAGGGTCCACGACTCAGAGACAAGCTTGCCAGGCAGCATGTGATGCTTCCTGTCTGTCAGGAACTCAGTTATCCACCTGAAGGTGGACTCAGCTGAGATTGTTTGTCCTTCAGAAGAGCTGGAGTGATGGAGAGTGATGCTGTGGAATCAGAGCTTAACTCCACAAACTTCTAATTCCCAGGTGCA
Organism: Urophycis tenuis; assembly: GCA_036785325.1. Classification (NCBI taxonomy): domain Eukaryota; kingdom Metazoa; phylum Chordata; class Actinopteri; order Gadiformes; family Phycidae; genus Urophycis; species Urophycis tenuis. The sequence continues at coordinate 2,699,423 of JAXIVH010000037.1, read as the reverse complement.
ACATGGAGTCCCATGTGGACAACCCATCTACAGAGAATTGGGCTCTGTCAGTACTGCCAGTGATCCTCTGCGTCTTGGGAACAGAGAAGATGGTAGATATTTTGAAGCTGGTGGGTACCATGCATTCAACCAGTGAGGTGTTAAAAGAGGTCCATGAACACTGGAGACAGCTGGTCAACACGCAGCTTCAGTGTAAAAGGGGAGAATTGCCAGTGACCTTGTGGGACTGGAGTAGTCTAAATTGAGATACTGTGGTGACTCTGTGACCCAGCTTAGCTCCAAGTTAGCTCCAAGTTAGCTCTGCACACAGCCGCAATGGTGACTTCTTTCTTTGGTGGGTCTAAAATAAATCTAAATAATACGCAACTGACTACAGTATTCCAAGCACTTATGCTCCTTGCTAGTATTTTCATTAACAATGAACTTGAAAGGTACAATGTATAACAAATGTATTTAAGAGAGACATTGAGATATTGAAACATTATGTTTGTTTTGGCCTGTGTGTAGTACATGATTTGGTCTGTTCTATGAGTTTTTTTGAGGGACTCACAGCAGGAATACACAGGAAATGAAACCAAAGTAAATACACTTTATTACCATTGTTTTGTATTGCAATTTATGATTTACATGCATGAGCAAAGTAGAGTAAGCTGCTTCGTAAAGTAGAATTTAACCATGGTTATTGTAGAGCTACAAATATATACAAAACAGAACTGTAAAAGATTGTTAAAATATATCATGTGCAGTATAGAACTGACCTGTTATTGTAGAGCTACGTCAATAGAACCAACGTGACCTGCACGCCGTCGCCTGCACTACCTGTAGTAGTAGAAGTTAAAAGTCACGTTGGTTCTATTGACGGAAGTAACAGGGGGAGGGAGAGAGGATCTTTTAGGAGTGATGATATTACTGCGCCGACGTCGCAGTGCTCCCAGGTGTTATTTCGCCATACATTATTGTTATCCTTTTTTATCCGCTTAGAAAATTGGCATGTTTTTCATTTTGTGTAACCATACTTGGGTCGGTTAACTACTCACATAACCATATTTAAATAGGGAAAACGTGGAAGTGCTTGGTCGCTTCCAACTTCACCCCTGTTTGGATCCTAAGGAATATACTGGGCCAAGCTAAATGCTAGCAAAGTAGCGCTGCGTGCCAGAGCAATGGAGTGCACACACGAAAGCGAGAGAGGTATGTTTCATATCGTCTAAGATTAGGGAAGAACGTAGTTCAGTATGGACAAACGGTGGCGTTTTCCTTTAAGGCGGTCCACAGAAATGCATTCTGCCCTACTGCCAATATCTACCACAAAGTGCTCTTCTCCTGTCTCCAAAACGCGGAACGGGCCGTCATAAGCAGGCTGTAGTGGCCCCCTGTGTGTGTCATGAAGGATGAAGACGTATTCCGCTGATGGCAGACATGGGGGAGTGTAGGATTGTGGGAGGCTGTGGCGTGAAGTAGGTACAGGCACAAAAAGCCTAGCCTTATCCTGAAGCACCATCCACTGATGGGCTGAGGACCAGGCTAGCAATACACCAGCCCCGCCGAAGAGGACTGTCGGTCCTCCTTAGGGGCAGTCCCAGACCTGCAAACTGGTCAGAGAAAAAAAGGTGACAGCATAATGGGGCCCCCCAAGATTTTTTTTTGTGATTTAAATATGTTAAGTACGCAATTCTGAGCGTTTTGACAGTAGGATTTCTGGAGGTATATAGTATGTCTATAGTACAGTATACTCAGTGTTTCCCCTAGATTTTTTTGTAGCAGTGGTGCTGTGTGTTGGTAAACTAGCAACACTAGGGGGGTCCGGGGGCATGCCCCCCCGGAAGAAAATTTTGAAAAATAACCCTTTAAATGGTTACTTCTGGTGAGATTTTTATGAAAAAAAGTACAGATTGAGCTTCCAAATATGACATAACAACCAACAGAGTCAAGGTATCTGCTGAGACCTTATCATTGTGAAAATGTGCGATCACACTGTTCAATATTGCGATGACGATATGACTTGCGATAATAAATAAGAAAAGAGTAAAATTTTGGTCATGGTGAATACGTCGATATGAATTTATACAAATTTGCATATCGTGACGTCACTGACCGCGTCTCCATCCCGTAAAAGTTTAGTGGTCTCCTTGACGTTAGTCGACACGTCACTTTATAGCGGTGTCGAGATATTTCAATGCATTTTTTCATGTAGGACCTATTGATACCGTGCATGAACCCAAAGTAATAATTTAGCCTTATATAACTTTGAACTGAACGGTGACTGCGAACATTTTCTTTACTGCAGCCGCAGCCATCATAACAGACAAGCGCGAACCATTGATGAAATGAAGCGAATATAAAAGAAAGAACGTAGCCTACGTGTGTATGTAGGCTATTTATATTCGCGATACCTTCTAAAATATAATTAGTAGGGTTTTATTGTAGTTGCATTAGTTATTTGAAGAGTTAAAAAAAACAACGGTCGGTCTTAACGCAAACAACCGGCAAGTCGGTCGGACTAAAAGGGAAAATTAAATATTTGGGTCGGTCCTAAATTGACAGGGTGGGTCGGGTTACTGCAAACCACAATATTTAAGGATGATTTAAGGATAAGGATGGCCCGAGTGTGCGTGGCGAACTTATCGCATTACAGACCAGCTTTTGCGATGTGTTTATCATGAACGCTCACATTGCGATGACGATGAAAATTGAGACGATGAGTCCATACAAAGTACTGATAAACTAAATTAAAAAATGTTTTGCACTCTGTTGCTGTCACTCTACACGTGCAAAAAACTCACTTTTTGCCTGGCCGGCATGCGTGTCTCAGCCATAGGTCTCAGCCTCCACTTGATAAGCCAACGCAGCCTTCCCCGACCCCGACCCCCCCCCCCCCCCCCCCCAAAACAAAAACTCTTCGGATCTACACGAGTCACGTGAATGACCCCTTTGACCGAAAAAACGGCGATTGTAGCCGAAAAGCGACAAGTTTGCAGGTATGGGCAGTCCTCAGGCCTAGCATGACCCAAGGGAGCCTGTCAACCAAATCCACTGTCCTTGAGGCTGGCCCGAAGAGAGGCCTTCATAGCACGATGAAAGCGCTCACAAAGTCCGTTAGCCTGGGGGTTATATGCAGTGGTGGGATGGAGTTTCACACCCAGGCTGTTTACAATGGCGTTCCAGAGCTCAGAGGTAAACTGTGAGCCCCGGTCCAAAGACAGGTCAGATGGCGTGCCAAACCTGGCAACCCAGGTCCCGATGAATGCCTGAGTCATCTCAGCAGTCGTCCCTGACGTCAATGGGACAGCCTCCAGCTGTGTACACTGACACTCCACACAAGAGTCTGCCCAGTCCCGCACATCCTTCTTGAGGCCATGCCAGACAAACTTGGCTGCCACCAACCTCTGAGATGGTTTTTTACCTGGGTGGGAAAGGCTGTGCGTAGCATCAAAAACACATCGTCTCCATGCCGTGGGAACAATGGGCCGTGGCTGTCCAGTGGAGACATCACAAAGCAGCATGGTGCCGCCATTGCCAAAAGTGATCTCCGATAACTGCAGACCAGTGGCAGCAGTCTTGAGTGCCTGCACATCCAGGTCAGTGGCCTGATCGGCTGCCATGTGGGCGTAGTCAAGCCCCAGGTGGACGGCCCCCACAATGGTGTGAGAGAGGCAGTCTGCGACAAGGTTGGCTTTGCCCGCAACGTGTTGTATGTCCGTGGTGAACTCTGAGATGTAAGAGAGTTGTCGCTGTTGGCGGGCAGACCATGGCTCAGACACCTTAGCCATGGCAAATGTTAGGGGTTTGTGGTCGACAAAAGCTGTAAACTGTTGACCCTCCAGCAGTGAATGGAAGTGTCGAATGGCAAGGTGAAGTGCAAGCAGCTCCCGGTCAAACATGCTGTACATTCAGGTGGGCGTAGCTGGCGGCTAAAGAAAGCAAGCGGTTGCCAGGCACCATCCACCCACTGCTCATGCACACCGCCAACTGCATAGTCCGAAGCATCTGAAGTGATGGCAATGGGAGCATCAGGCGATGGGTGTGCCAGCATCGTCGCTTTGGCCAAAGCGGCATTTGCATCCGTGAACACTTTGTCTCTCTCTGAGGACCAATCCACCAGGTGTTTTGGTGTTTTCCCCTTCAAGGCCTCATGCAGGGGGCACATGATTGCAGCAGCTCTGGGAATGAAGCGGTGGTAAAGGTTCACCATTCCCAGGAACTCCTGCAGGGACCTCACTGTGACGGGCCGTGGGAAGTTTGAGATCATGTCAACCTTAGATGGGAGTGGCACGGCCCCGCCCTTGGTGACTCGATGTCCCAGGAAGTCAATGGTGGTCAACCCAAACTGGCACTTAGCTGGGTTGATGATAATTCCGTGCCGACTGAGACGCTCTGCCGAGGATCTGCAGGTGGGCCAGGTGTTTGGAGGTACTGGCCAAGAGGATGTCGTCCAGGTAAACAAACAGGAAAGGCAGATCATGTAGTACAGTCCATGAGGCGCTGGAATGACTGGGCGGCGAAAGGCCGAAAGGCATCCTCAAGAACTCTAAAAGTCCAAAAGGGGTGATCACCGCTGTTTTGGGCACATCAAACTGTTGGACAGGAACCTGGTGGTATCCACAGACGAGGTCCACCTTACAAAAGATAACTTTGCCAGCCAGGTGTGTTGAAAAATCCTGGATGTGAGGCACAGGATAGCGATCTGGCGTCATAGCGTTGTTAAGTCTGCAGTAACTGCACCTGCCGGCGGGCTTGGGAACCATGTGGAGAGGTGAAGCCCACGGGCTGCTGGAGCAGAGGATGATGCCAAGGCATTCCATGCTGTCAAACTCAGCCCTGGCAATGGCCAGCTTGGCTGGGTCTAGTCGTCGCGCCTGGGCGTAGACAGGCGGGCCAGTGGTGGCGATCTGGTGCGCCACTCCATGCTTGGCTGTAGATGATAAAAAGGTGGGCTGTGTGAGCACTGGAGCAGCAGGCGATGAAACTCATCAGCCTGCGAGAGCTAGACAGTCTGATGGAGTCCACACCACTGAGAGCGCAGGTGTATGAAGAAAACGTGGTGGCGCCAATCAAGCAACGGTGTTTGACCTCCACCAGCAGCCCATAAGCACATAGAAAGTCTGCACCCAGGAGGGGGACAGTGGGCTGTGGCTGTGATAAAGTCCGAGCTAAACCGCTGACCGCCAAAACACAGTTCAACGTGTCGAGTGCCATAAGTGCGTATTGGGCTGCCAGCAGCCTCCGGGGGGGGGGGGGGGGGGGGGGCAAATCCGTCTGCCAGTGTCAATGCAGGCAGAACTCTCCTCTGCGCGCCGGTGTCACACAGGAAACGGCACCTGGAGATGGTGTCCTGGATGAACAGCAGCCTGCCAGTGCGGCCGACACTCAAGGCCACTACTGAGCGCCGGTCCTGGCATTTACCGTCCCCCTGAAGCTGCAAGGTGATCGGCATTGCTTGGCCCTGGAGCTGAATTTAGCGTGGTAAAAACACAGGCTTGTGTCAGAACGTTGCCGGTGCAAAGCTGTAGCCACTGCAGTCAGTGCTGAGTCACCAGGGAGCGGGCTGGCAGTGTGATAGGCTTGGGCTGAGTTGGTTGCAATGGCGTAAGCAGGGTGGAGCGCAGCAGCAGTCATGCCAGTGTGTTGAACAGCCAGAAAAATCCTGTCAGCCTCCTCTGCCAGCGCGCGGCAGTCAATGATGGCAGTGTTGGCCAAAGCAGCCCGTACCTGAGAAGGGCGTTGACGCAAGAAGAGCTGGACAAAGAGGAAATCAGGCCTGTGCTCCCCAAGCAGATCCAACATCCTGTCCATAAGTTAAGACGGTTTGCTGTCACCCAAGCCTTGCAGAGAAAATAGCCGGCTAGCCCTCTCAGCATCAGAAAGTTCAAAAGTCTTCAACAGGTGAGCCTTGAGTGCTGTATACTTATTCTCTGCAGGGGGATGCTTCAGGAGAGTAACCATTCTTGTCACTGTTGAGCTGCCGAGGGCCGACAGTACATAGTAGTATTTGGTGGTGTCTGCGGTAATTTCACGCAACGCGAACTGCGTCTCTGTCTGTGCGAACCAAGCAGAAGCAGACGACTCCCGGAACTCCAGGAGTTTCAAAGAAACAGCATTTGTTGCTATAGTCGTTCGGTCTGTCTCTGGAATGCGTCCAGCAGACAAACGTCGGGGTCACCAGTGTGGAAATCGCGATACAAGAGAAGAAGCAATTTCTCATGTCGACAAGGCAACGGCGTGTCATTTATTTTCATTCAAGCCTGATGGTTACAAACATGGCTCTGCCCGTGATGTCAACCAGCCAGGTTGGCGTCATTAAAGAGACAGCGTCCCCAATACTGGAACGAGCTCACACATTAACATGTTGTGCGTTCAGGGACGGGAATACATATCAACAAGCAAGGGAAATACATATGGTGAATTATACATTATGGTGAATACATTACGGTGAATTATGTCCATATGTCCACTACAATATAAAGCACATAACTGACCTGTTATTATAGAACTATAGTAATATAGAGCACATAACTGACATGTTATTGTAGAACTATAGTAATATAGAGCATATAACTGACCTGTTATTGTAGAACTATAGTAATCAAGAGCACATAACTGACCTGTTATTATAGAACTTTAGTAATATAGACCACATAACTGACCTGTTATTGTAGAACTATAGTAATATAGAGCACAGAAATGACCTGTAATTGCAGAACTATAGTAATGTAGAGCACAGACTGACCTGTTATTATAGAACTATAGTAATATAGAGCACATAACTGACCTGTTATTATAGAACTATAGAGCACATAACTGACCTGTTATTGTATAACTATAGTAATATAGAGCACAGAAATGACCTGTAATTGCAGAACTATAGTAATAAAGAGCACATTACTGACCTGTTATTGTAGAACTATAGTAATATAGAGCACAGAACTGACCTGTAATTGTAGAACTATAGTAATATAGAGCACAGAAATGACCTGTAATTGCAGAACTATAGTAATGTAGAGCACAGACTGACCTGGTGGAAGTTGTATGTGAGCTGCATCTCATACAGCTGTCTGTTGTCAGGCAGAATGTCACGCAGACCCAGAGCTTTGATCTTATAGTTGACTGGCCTACACAAACACACAACACAGACACAATTCAATATATAAAGTGTATGTTTGTGTGTGTGCTCGTGTGTGTGTAGTGTGCATTACCTCAGTGGCTGTACCCAGGATTTGAGTGTGATGCTGGGAGCTACGTCTTCGTATCTGAGAGGAGATGACACCTCAAAGCTTGTCACGCCCTCTGATGCATTCTGGGAAACAAACACACCACACACACATACCACACTGTCAACATTCATGACTGCTGTGTCCTTGCGATGTGCAGGGGGGAGTTGTGCGTGTACCTATGATGTGCAGGGGCATGGGGGTGTGTGTGTGTGTGTACCTATGATAAGCAGGGGCGTGGGGTGTGTGTGTGTTAGGGTTGGGCGGTAATAAGGTATCCCGCGGTATCTAAAAATAGCAACGGTATCAGTTTCATTACCGTCATTAAAAAAATCTGCTGCGCATATAGGCCAGAGACACTTATATAGGTGGAGACACATCACTGAAAAAGTCCTCCCATAGAAATGTATTGCGGCCGTTCGTAACGCAAAGATGGCGGAGTTGAGAAAGTGGAAGTCCTGCCTTGCAGTAAAAATAGCCAATCGCATTGTTGAACGCTGTATGACTGACGGTTAGCCTTTTGTTTACTATCTCCGTCACTATGGTGATAGCCATGCCGCGAATGTTTGCGCAGGCGTACTGAGAAATTGCCGTGTTAAATAATGTGTTTTTTAGCTTTATTTGAGCAATCTACGGGCAGTTTTTGACATCGTTCAATTCAGATTTAAACAAGGATTTGCACAATATACTTTTTAAGTCAGTACGACCCGCCAATCTGTTTCTGACCGGTATAAGCGCAAGCCGACATTTTCGCGACTCCGTCTGAGCCCTACTAAGTGATTTTTAATTAGTCACGGTAATACCGTATACCCCGGTAAAATGTGGAGAAGGTTTAACGGTATCAAAATTTGGATACCGCCCAACCCTAGTGTGTGTGTGTACCTACAGGGCTTAAAGTGGGGAAAAATCCTGTACTTGAACCCCCCTCCAATTTAGATATACATTATATATACACACACAATTTAGATATACATTATATATACACACACAATTTAGATATACATTATATATACACACACAATTTAGATATACATTATATATACACACACAATTTTAACACAATTGGTGATAGCAGTGACTGAAGTGCTTCCTTCTAGAACTTAATACAAAATATATTTTCTCATTCTTTTTGGGTTGTTAACAAGGTCCTGCACTTATCCAAGCCAGTCCTTTTCAAGGCATTATGTGTTCCAGTGGAGGCTTTAGGTGGCCCAGTGAAGCTAGTGGAGGTTCAGTGAAGGTAGTGAAGGCAGGAGGCTTTTGGTGCTTCTGTGGAAGCTTTGGGTGGTCACCAAGGACCCAAGGACCAACAAGGAAAAAAATTTGAATATTGATGAAGCTACTAATATCAACATGGACAAAATCAGGAATATTATTCCTGACCTGGTGACTTTTGCCATATCATCAAAAAAAACGAACAAGGACGTTGAGGAGTTTGTCCATGTTGAGATTAGTAGCTTCATCAATATTCATGGAAAATGTAGCTTTTTTTAAGCTTTTCAGTTAGGCGTTGTCTAACTGCTGGGCCATGTGTGTTTAAATAGCTGGCGTGTTGATTAGAAATGGACAGCTTTGTTAAAGCATTTTTGTTCTTACACAGATTGACGAGTGGCTGAGGCATTGTGAATGACAGATCATGTTCGGCTGTGAACACGCACACAGATCTTTTGCTCACAGGCACAGTCGGACATTGAAGACACAGCAGCACCTGTAGTAGCCATCTCTCCAGGTAAGGTAGTTGTCAGAGAGAGTGTACATACTGAGAGTTTTGTGACTGGGATCTAAAGCATGACGAGGGGCGTGGTGTGTTTGTACTTACGATGTGCAGGGGCGTGGGGTGTGTGTGTGTGTGTACCTACGATGTGCAGGGGCGTGGGGTGTGTGTGTACCTACGATGTGCAGGGGCGTGGGGTGTGTGTGTACCTACGATGTGCAGGGGCGTGGGGTGTGTGTGTGTGTGTGTACTTACGATGTGCAGGGGCGTGGGGTGTGTGTGTGTGTGTGTACTTACGATGTGCAGGGGCGTGGGGTGTGTGTGTGTGTGTTAGTGTGTTAGTGTTGGACGATATACCGATACTAGAAAGGTATCATGATACCCTGATGCAAAAAACGATCCAATACCTACATTTTTTAGTATCGATACTCTTAAAATAACGTTCTGTGTCTGTGCAGCGAGCCGCGCCAAGTCTGTCATTCTCTGGTCACACTCCTTGCGCGGAGGGGCTAGTGGGCGTGCCTAAGTTGCTTTCCTCCTCAGCTCGCGCACTCAGCCATAGACATAATATATACATAATAAACAAAATATATACATATTATGTCTATGCACTCAGCTACACGCAGCAGCAGTTGAACGTTAGCGAGCGAGTGAGAGAGAGAGGGAAAGAGTAGAGATGGCGTCAAGTTCGGAAGCTCCTGCCGACCGTCCCCGGCTTGTCAACAAAAAAGACGGGAGAAGCGAAATTTGGAACTATTTTGCTTACCTCGCAGATAGTGCAGGGAAACCAACAGACACACTGAAGCCGATGTGTAAGACGTGCTACAGAGGAGTGCCGACGAAGGGAGGGAACACGTCTAACATGGCGAAGCACCTTGCTGACAGACATCCCCTCATTTTCAAAGGATTCAAAGACCGATTTCGCCGGTTAGCGAATGTGACTGAAATCACCGTTAGCCCTACACGAACAGCCCCTTTCTTATCGAGTGTATGAAACAACATTTTTTCCCCAACACTTGTCGAGGTAGCAACTGTATCATTCTCGCCTTTATCATTCTCAACTGGTTAGCTTATGAAAGCGCATATATGCCATGACATTAGGCTACCAGAACTGATTGAATATTAAATAGCGTTTGCAAGTTATGCTTAAGTCAACGCTGGTAATGTTAACTTAAGCATTTGCAAACGCTATTTAATATTCAATCAGTTCTGGTAATGTCATGGCATATATGACGTTTTGTTAATAATTATTTATAGGTGTTATAGGCTACCTGGATGCACTCAGTAGAGCCCATAGCGTACTACCAGAATGTATAATGCGGCCACGTCGCACGGGGGAGTTTTCTAATCTCAGAACTGTTTACCGGGCTCCATCAGATGGCGCTTAGCCCATTTGACACGGACGTAAAATGACGAACATGACCCCAGAATTGACATGCAAACTAGTAGGCCAGGCCTATTAAATTAAACACCGAGGCCTACTCTTTATACCTGGTGGAGTATAGTATAGTATCGTATAGTATCGAGTATCGAGGTTTTTATTGCAGGTATCGTATCGAAGTCAAAATGTTGGTATCGGAACAACACTAGTGTGTGTGTACCTACGATGTGCAGGGGTGTGGGGTGTGTGTGTGTGTGCCTACGATGTGCAGGGGCGTGGGGTGTGTGTGTACCTACGATGTGCAGGGGTGTGGGGTGTGTGTGTGTGTACCTACGATGTGCAGGGGTGTGGGGTGTGTGTGTGTGTGTGTACCTACGATGTGCAGGGGTGTGGGGTGTGTGTGTGTGTGTGTGTGTGTGTGTGTACCTACGATGTGCAGGGGCGTGGGGTGTGTGTGTGTGTACCTACGATGTGCAGGGGTGTGGGGTGTGTGTGTGTGTACCTACGATGTGCAGGGGTGTGGGGTGTGTGTGTGTGTACCTACGATGTGCAGGGGTGTGGGGTGTGTGTGTGTGTACCTACGATGTGCAGGGGTGTGGGGTGTGTGTGTACCTACGATGTGCAGGGGCGTGGGGTGTGTGTGTGTGTGCCTACGATGTGCAGGGGTGTGGGGTGTGTGTGTACCTACGATGTGCAGGGGTGTGGGGTGTGTGTGTGTGTACCTACGATGTGCAGGGGCGTGGGGTGTGTGTGTGTGTACCTACGATGTGCAGGGGTGTGGGGTGTGTGTGTTTGTGTGTACCTACGATGTGCAGGGGTGTGGGGTGTGTGTGTGTGTGTGTACCTACGATGTGCAAGGGTGTGGGGTGTGTGTGTGTGTGTGTACCTACGATGTGCAGGGGCGTGGGGTGTGTGTGTGTGTGTGTGTGTACCTACGATGTGCAGGGGTGTGGGGTGTGTGTGTGTGTACCTACGATGTGCAGGGGCGTGGGGTGTGTGTGTGTGTACCTACGATGTGCAGGGGTGTGGGGTGTGTGTGTGTGTACCTACGATGTGCAGGGGTGTGGGGTGTGTGTGTGTGTACCTACGATGTGCAGGGGTGTGGGGTGTGTGTGTGTGTGCCTACGATGTGCAGGGGTGTGGGGTGTGTGTGTACCTACGATGTGCAGGGGTGTGGGGTGTGTGTGTACCTACGATGTGCAGGGGTGTGGGGTGTGTGTGTGTGTACCTACGATGTGCAGGGGCGTGGGGTGTGTGTACCTACGATGTGCAGGGGTGTGGGGTGTGTGTGTGTGTACCTACGATGTGCAGGGGCGTGGGGTGTGTGTGTGTGTACCTACGATGTGCAGGGGCGTGGGGTGTGTGTGTGTGTACTTACGATGTGCAGGGGCGTGGGGTGTGTGTGTGTGTACCTACGATGTGCAGGGGCGTGGGGTGTGTGTGTGTGTACTTACGATGTGCAGGGGCGTGGGGTGTGTGTGGAGGCCATGAAAGGAGAGGGTGTAGTCCACCGTCACATCTCCCAGACTGGCCCACCAGCGAGCGATACACACCTCCATGATACGGCCTGGCTACACACACACACACACACACACGTTACAAACCCAACATAGAGTAAAACACATGTTGTGACTGTATTTTTTGGTGCTGCTGGGTATTGGGCGGTGATGGTAATGGGTGATTCAGCATGGTGAGGTGGTGTAGGAGTATCTAGGGGGTGTAGAAGTGGGAGGTTGAAGTACCAGGACAGGGAAGGCCTCCGTCAGTGAGCCCTTCTCCAGGAGAGAGGCAAACTTGTAGAACTCATTGGCTCGGTAGGCCTTCTGCTTCACCAAGTGGACCGCATGGAGCACAAACTTAGAGGACACGTCACCAGAGTGGGAGCTCAGAGTCAACTCTGAAACACACACACACATCATTACACTTACACACACACACATCATTACACTTACACACACACACATCATTACACTTACACACACACACACACACACACACACACACACACACACACACACACACACACACACACACACACACACACACACACACACACACACACACACACACACACACACACACACACACACACACACACACACACACACACACACACACACACCTGCCCAGGAGGCCCCTGATGGGACGGTGATGAAGTGGCGTCTGATCTGACCCGGTCTGAAGTGGACGTCTGAAAAACACACTTCCTGGTTCCCCCCCTCACTCACCCTGGGGGGGGGACAGACAGACACTGTGTTTACATCCCCCTCACTCACCCTGGGGGGGACAGACAGACAGACAGAGACACTGTGTTTACATCCCCCTCACTCACCCTGGGGGGGGACAGACAGACAGACAGAGACACTGTGTTTACATCCCCCTCACTCACCCTGGGGGGGGACAGACAGACAGACAGAGAGACACTGTGTTTACATCCCCCTCACTCACCCTGGGGGGGGGACAGACAGACAGACAGAGAGACACTGTGTTTACATCCCCCTCACTCACCCTGGGGGGGGGACAGACAGACAGACAGAGACACTGTGTTTACATCCCCCTCACTCACCCTGGGGGGGGGACAGACAGACAGACAGAGAGACACTGTGTTTACATCCCCCTCACTCACCCTGGGGGGGGACAGACAGACAGACAGACAGACAGAGACACTGTGTTTACATCCCACATTCACCACGAGTTAAGATGTAGACAGGAGAAGGAGGACACCAGAGGAGGTAACGGAGGAGACCAGAGGAGGAGGTAACAGAGGAGACCAGAGGAGGAGGTAACAGAGGAGACCAGAGGAGGAGGAAACGGAGGAGACCAGAGGAGGTGGTAACAGAGGAGACCAGAGGAGGAGGTAACAGAGGAGACCAGAGGAGGAGGTAACAGAGGAGACCAGAGGAGGAGGAAACAGAGGAGACCAGAGGAGGAGGAAACGGAGGAGACCAGAGGAGGAGGTAACAGAGGAGACCAGAGGAGGAGGAAACGGAGGAGACCAGAGGAGGAGGTAACGAAGGAGACCAGAGGAGACCAGAGGAGGAGGTAACGAAGGAGACCAGAGGAGACCAGAGGAGGAGGTAACAGAGGAGACCAGAGGAGGACCAGAGGAGGAGTAACCGAGAGGAGGAACCAGAGGAGACCAGAGGAGGAAGGAGACAGGAGGAGACCAGAGGAGGAGGTAACAGAGGAGACCAGAGGAGGAGGAAACGAGAGGACCAGAGGAGGAGGTAACGAGAGGAGACCAGAGGAGACCAGAGAGAGGTAACGAAGGAGACCAGGAGGAGACAGAGGAGGAGGTAACAGAGGGAGACCAGAGGAGGAGGTAACAGAGGAGACCAGAGGAGGAGGTAACAGAGGAGACCAGAGGAGGAGGTAACAGAGGAGACCAGAGGAGGTGGTAACAGAGGAGACCAGAGGAGGTGGTAACAGAGGAGATCAGAGGAGGAGGAAACGGAGGAGACCAGAGGAGGAGGAAACAGAGGAGACCAGAGGAGGAGAGGTAACGAGAGGAGACCAGAGGAGGAAGGTAACGAAGGGAGACCAGAGGAGGAGGAGAACAGAGGAGACAGAGGAGGAGGTAACAGAGGAGATCAGAGGAGGGTAACAGAGGAGACAGAGGAGAGGTAACGGAGGAGACCAGGAGAGGAGGACGAGGAGACAGAGGAGGTAAGGAGACCAGAGGAGGAGGAAACAGAGGAGACCAGAGGAGGAGGTAACAGAGGAGATCAGAGGAGGTAACAGAGGAGATCAGAGGAGGAGGTAACGGAGGAGACCAGAGGAGGAGGTAACGGAGGAGACCAGAGGAGGAGGAAACAGAGGAGACCAGAGGAGGAGGAAACAGAGGAGACCAGAGGAGGAGGTAACAGAGGAGATCAGAGGAGGTAACAGAGGAGATCAGAGGAGGAGGTAACGGAGGAGACCAGAGGAGGAGGTAACGGAGGAGACCAGAGGAGGAGGTAACGGAGGAGACTAGAGGAGGAGGTAACAGAGGAGATCAGAGGAGGAGGTAACGGAGGAGACCAGAGGAGGAGGTAACGGAGGAGACCAGAGGAGGAGGTAACGGAGGAGACCAGAGGAGGTAACAGAGGAGACTAGAGGAGGAGGTAACAGAGGAGACCAGAGGAGGAGGTAACGGAGGAGACCAGAGGAGGAGGTAACAGAGGAGATCAGAGGAGGAGGTAACGGAGGAGACCAGAGGAGGTAACAGAGGAGACCAGAGGAGGTGGTAACAGAGGAGACTAGAGGAGGAGGTAACAGAGGAGACTAGAGGAGGTAACAGAGGAGACCAGAGGAGGCATTACCTGGTAGGGATGATAACGGTGATAGGAACTCTGAATAGAGGACCACAGCCAGGAGCAGATGTATCATAACCCAGCACCTACACACACAGTAAGAAGAACATGCAGCCAGGCTTCAGTGAAACAGTAACCAAGGCCCCCATAGCGTTATCTTTTTATGTCCAACAAGTAATGGCATGTAAACAAGTTTCTAATCTTCATCGTTTGGTGCTCCCAGACGTCAGGACTGAGGATTAGGGTTTCTGAATTCTGAGAGGGGAGGCACGTTTCAATAAGTTGCAGGATAAGTGTAGGAAGGTGTGGTTTGTAGTGATTTCAACTCAGCAGAAGCATATTGTGTTCACATGCCACTGCACATGCTTACAGGTTTGGAGACAGAGACTGAGGAGAGCACTAAGACTTATTGAACGTTAAATGCCCTGGTCATGAGCACGGTGGTGAACTATGGACTGAAATGTGGATTTTGAATTGCTTTTGGACTGGCTCAATGGAACAAAGAGACTGCCTCTCTCACACTCTGCTATTTAATGTATAGTCTCTCCCTCCTATATGTAACAAACAGTCTCTCTCTCCTATGTGTAACAAACAGTCTCTCTCTCCTATGTGTAACAGTCTCTCCCTCCTATATGTAACAAACAGTCTCTCTCTCCTATGTGTAACAGTCTCTCCCTCCTATATGTAACAAACAGTCTCTCTCTCCTATGTGTAACAGTCTCTCCCTCCTATGTGTAACAGTCTCTCCCTCCTATATGTAACACACAGTCTCTCTCTCCTATGTGTAACAGTCTCTCCCTCCTATATGTAACAAACAGTCTCTCTCTCCTATGTGTAACATAGTCTCTCTCTCCTATATGTAATGTAGTCTCTCTCACCTATATGTAACATATCGTTTCTCTCTCCTATATGTAACAGTCTCTCTCACCTATACGTAACATACAGTCTCTCTCTCTCCTATATGTAAAATCGTCTCTCTCTCCTATATGTAACATATAGTATCTCTCTCCTATATGTAACACACAGGCTCTCTCTCTTATGTGTAACATACAGTCTCTCTCTCCTATGTGTAACATACAGTCTCTCTCTCCTATATGTAACACACAGGCTCTCTCTCTCCTATGTGTAACATACAGTCTCTCTCTCCTATATGTAACATACAGTCTCTCTCTCTCCTATATGTAACACACAGGCTCTCTCTCCTATGTGTAACATATAGTCTCTCTCTCCTATATGTAACACACAGGCTCTCTCTCTCCTATGTGTAACATATAGTCTCTCTCTCCTATATGTAACATACAGTCTCTCTCTCCTATGTGTAACATACAGTCTCTCTCTCCTATATGTAACATATAGTCTCTCTCTCCTATATGTAACACACAGGCTCTCTCTCTTATGTGTAACATACAGTCTCTCTCTCCTATGTGTAACATACAGTCTCTCTCTCCTATATGTAACATATAGTCTCTCTCTCCTATGTGTAACATACAGTCTCTCTCTCCTATATGTAACATATAGTCTCTCTCTCCTATATGTAACACACAGGCTCTCTCTCTCCTATGTGTAACATACAGTCTCTCTCTCCTATATGTAACATATAGTCTCTCTCTCCTATGTGTAACATACAGTCTCTCTCTCCTATATGTAACAGCCTCTCTCACCTCGGTGTAGTGCAGTCCCTCTCTCAGCCCCTGGGGGTCGATGCGGAGGTGGAAGTGACGGCATTGGTTCATCAGCTCCAGGTGGGCGGGACTCTGCACCCATGAGGCGGAGCATGTGAGGGCCAGGTGGAGCTGGAGGGAGATCCTCTCAGAGTTGTCTACACACACACACACACACACACACACAATGAAATGAGTCTCAGTCTCACTGACTCAATATCCAACAGCCTCTCATATTTCACCCACATATTTCATACATATTTCACCCCCATAAAGAACAGATCACGCTGAGTGATCTGTTCTTTATGGGGGTGAAATATGTGTGTATATGTATAAGCTACTGGACGTCAAAAGTTTCCCTCGGGATGATATATCCATCCAGCCATCTATCTCACTGTGTCTGTGTTATATGCGTTTGTGTACTGTAGTGTGTGTGTGTGTGTGTGTGTGTGTGTGTGAGAGTGTGTGTGTGTGTGTGTGTGTGTGTGTGTGTGTGTGTGTGTGTGTGTGTGTGTGTGTGTGTGTGTGTGTGTGTGTGTGTGTGTGTGTGTGTGTGTGTGTGTGTGTGTGTGTGTGTGTGTGTGTGTGTGTGTGTGTGTGTGTGTGTGTGTGTGTGTGTGTGTGTGTGTGTGAGTGTGTGTGTGTGTGTGAGTGTGTGTGTGTGTGTGTGTGTGTGTGTGTGTGTGTGTGAGTGTGTGTACCTGTGTTTTCTGGGAACACAGGTTCAATTCCCACACAGTGGTCTGAGGGTGCCAGGATGTGGGCAGGGTCCCTGAGGTAGATGCCTCGCTGTGTTCCCACGGTTACTGAGAAGCCCAGGTGGCTTGTGGGTAAGGAGGCATGCTGAGTGAGGTAGTCCAGCGCCCGCTCCACCTGCCAGCAGAACCAAGTCAGTAAGCTAGGAGCATGCTACCGCTAACCCTAACCCTGGGAGTATGTATAAACAGGCTAGCAGTAGCAGGCTAACAAGCTGCTAACATGTTAACCTGGATAGTGGTAACAGGCTATCCAAGCTAGTGGTAGAATGCTAACCACCATTTAACATGTGAAGAGAATACATTGTTATAATAGGATGTTGGATAGCATTTTATTTAATTAATTAGATGACAGGAAGTAGGAAGTGAGTGGACAGGAAAAAGGAGGTGAATGGACAGGAAGTAGCAGGTTAGTACACAGGAAGTAGCAGGTCAGCAGGCAGGAAGTCCTACCTGGAGGATTCCGTGACCCTGAGCGAACATCTCAATGTCCTCCACACGCTGAGCCGTGTTCTCCAAAGCCCTCCTCACCCCGGACACACTGGTACTGATACCAGTCTGCTTTGCACCTACACATGTTATAGATATTATATTAAATACACACACTGGTACTGATACCAGTCTGCTTTACACCTACACATGTTATAGATATTATATTAAATACACACACTGGTACTGATACCAGTCTGCTTTGCACCTACACATGTTATAGATATTACATTAAATACACACACTGGTACTGATACCAGTCTGTTTTGCACCTACACATGTTATAGATATTATATTAAATACACACACTGGTACTGATACCAGTCTGCTTTACACCTACACGTTATAGATATTGCATTACATACACACATTGGTACTGATACCAGTCTGCTTTACACCTACACGTTATAGATATTACATTACATACACACACACTGGTACTGATACCAGTCTGCTTTACACCTACACGTTATAGATATTACATTACATACACACACTGGTACTGATACCAGTCTGCTTTACACCTACACGTTATAGATATTACATTACATACACACATTGGTACTGATACCAGTCTGCTTTACACCTACACGTTATAGATATTACATTACATACACACACACTGGTACTGATACCAGTCTGCTTTACACCTACACACGTTATAGATATTACATTACATACACACACTGGTACTGATACCAGTCTGCTTTACACCTACACATGTTATAGATATTACATTAAATACACACACTGGTACTGATACCAGTCTGCTTTACACCTACACGTTATATATATTACATTACATACACACACTGGTACTGATACCAGTCTGCTTTACACCTACACATGTTATAGATATTACATTAAATACACACACTGGTACTGATACCAGTCTGCTTTACACCTACACGTTATATATATTACATTACATACACACACTGGTACTGATACCAGTCTGCTTTACACCTACACATGTTATAGATATTACATTAAATACACACACTGGTACTGATACCAGTCTGCTTTACACCTACACGTTATATATATTACATTACATACACACACTGGTACTGATACCAGTCTGCTTTACACCTACACATGTTATAGATATTACATTAAATACACACACTGGTACTGATACCAGTCTGCTTTACACCTACACGTTATATATATTACATTACATACACACACTGGTACTGATACCAGTCTGCTTTACACCTACACATGTTATAGATATTACATTACATACACACATTGGTACTGATACCAGTCTGCTTTACACCTACACATGTTATAGATATTATATTACATACACACACTGACACACAGCGCTCTGCTCACATGCGAAGCACTGGTTAGCAGAGGCTAGTATGCTAGAACTATGGTAAAGAGTAAGGAGGTGAGGTTAGGGGTTAGGAGGTAGGGGGAGGGGTAGCAACCATCCTTCAGGTTTGGTGTTATGGGGTAGAGAGTAGCGTTTAGTGTTATGGGTTACAGTTAAGGGTTGACGTTGAGAGTTAATGTTGAGGGTTAATGTTGAGGATTAATGTTGAGGGTTAGTGTTGAGGCTTAGTGTTGAGGGTTAATGGTGAGAGTTAATTTTGAGGGTTAATGTTGACAGTTAACGTTAAGGGTTAATGTTAAGGGTAGGGTTAGCGTTATGGGTAGGGTTAACGGTGGTGTTAGTGTTAAGAGTTAGGGCTTAGTGTTAGGGGTAGGGTTAACGGTGGTGTTAGTGTTAAGAGTTAGGGCTTAGTGTTAGGGTTAGGGTTAGGGTTAGGGTTAGGCTTAGTGTTAGGGGTCTTAACCACCTGAGAGAACCAATGCAATGCCCCCACAGGCATTGGGGGAGGACATGGAGGTGCCATTCATCAGCTGGGTTCCCCGGAGGGTCCAGTTGGGGACGGAGGCGATGGCCCCCCCAGGGGCGCTGATGCTGACGCCCAGGGCGCCATCTGTGCTGGGTCCCCGTGACGACCAGGTGTACTGGTTAGCCGGGAGCTTTTCCCTCAGGGAGTACTCCGCCACCATCATGTCGGGAGTCACGTACGCCCCCACACCTGGACAAAACGCAGCATGTCACACACCGTAAGCCTTTAGCCTCCCACTCTGTCACTCTGCAGACCACCCGTCACACGTCACTCTGCAGACCACGCGTCACACGTCACTCTGCAGACCACCCGTCACACGTCACTCTCCACAAACCACCCGTCACTCTGCAGACCACCCATCACACGTCACTCTGCAGACCACCAATCACACGTTGTTCTCCACAGACCACCTGTAACACGTCACTCTGCAGACCACCCGTCACACGTCACTCTGCACAGACCACCCGTCACACGTCACTCTGCACAGACCACCCGTCAGACGTCACTCTGCACAGACCACCCGTCAGACGTCACTCTGCACAGACCACCCATCACACGTCATTCTGCAGACCACCCGTCACACATCACTCTCCACAGACCACCCATCACACGTCATTCTGCAGACCACCCGTCACACGTCACTCTGCACAGACCATCCACAAAAAGTCACTCTGCAGACCACCTGTCACACGTCATTCTCCACAGACCACCCGTCACACGTCACTCTGCACAGACCATCCGTAATAAGTCACTCTGCAGACCACCTGTCACACGTCATTCTCCACAGACCACCCGTCACTCTGCAGACCACCCATCACACTGCACAGACCACCCGTCACTCTGCAGACTACCCCTCACACGTCACTCTGCACAGACCACCCGTAACACGTCACTCTGCAGACAACCCGTCACACATCTCTGCAGACCACCCGTCACACGTCACTCTCCACAGACCATCCGTCACACGTCACTCTGCACAGACCACCCGTAACATGTCACTTTGCAGACCACCCGTCACACGTCACTCTGCAGACCACCTGTCACACGTCACTTTCCACAGACCACCCGTCACACGTCATGCTCCACAGACCACCCGTCACTCTCCACAGACCACCCGTCACTCTGCAGACCACCTGTCACACGTCACTTTCCACAGACCACCCGTCACACGTCACTCTCCACAGACCAACCGTCACTCTGCAGACCACCCATCACATGTCACTCTCCACAGACCAGCCGTCACTCTGCAGACCACCCGTAACATGTCACTCTGCAGACCACCCATCACACGTCACTCTGCAGACCACCCGTCACTCTGCACAGACCACCCGTAACATGTCACTCTCCACAGACCACCCGTCACTCTGCAGACCACCCGTAACATGTCACTCTGCAGACCACCCATCACACGTCACTCTGCAGACCACCCGTCACTCTTCAGACCACCCATCACACGTCACTCTGCAGACCACCTGTCACTCTGCACAGACCACCTGTAACATGTCACTCTCCACAGACCACCCGTCACTCTGCAGACCACCTGTAACATGTCACTCTCCACAGACCACCCATCACACGTCACTCTGCAGACCACCCATCACACGTCACTCTGCAGACCACCCATCACTCTGCAGACCACCCGTCACTCTGCACAGTGCACCCGTCACACGTCACTCTGCAGACCACCCGTCACACGTCACTCTGCACAGACCACCCGTAACACGTCACTCTGCAGACCACCCGTTAAACGTCACTCTGCAGACCACCCGTCACACGTCACTCTCCACAGACCACCCGTCACCTGTCACTTTCCACAGTCCACCCGTCACACTGCACAGATCACCCGTAACACGTCACTCTGCAGACCACCCGTCACACGTCACTCTGCAGACCACCCGTCACACGTCACTTTCCACAGACCACCCGTCACATGTCACGCTCCACAGACCACACGTCACTCTGCAGACCACCCATCACATGTCACTCTCCACAGACCACCCGTCACTCTGCAGACCACCCGTAACATGTCACACTGCAGACCACCCATCACACGTCACTCTGCAGACCACCCGTCACTCTGCAGACCACCCGTAACATGTCACTCTGCAGACCACCCATCACACTCTGCAGACCACCCGTCACTCTGCAGACCACCCGTAACATGTCACTCTGCAGACCACCCATCACACGTCACTCTGCAGACCACCCATCACACGTCACTCTGCAGACCACCCGTCACACGTCACTCTGCAGACCACCCATCACACGTCACTCTGCAGACCACCCGTCACACGTCACTCTGCAGACCACCCATCACTCTGCAGACCACCCGTTACTCTGCACAGTCCACCCGTCACACGTCACTCTCCACAGACCACCCGTAACAAGTCAACAACGAGTCAGTATGTGTATATCTATAAAGAATATACATTAAATGTAACATAATAATGTATGAATCTATGGCTTCATGGCTACATCCATATTTCATATTTATCGTAACCCACCTATGACACTGCTGGTGGTCCCTCCAGGGCAGCCCACGGTCGACAGGCAGGGTCCGTTGTTTCCCGCACTGGACACAAACATCACGTTGTGTTTCTGCACCGCCTCCGTGATGACCTCACAGATTCGCCTGCGCCAATCAGAGAGGACACAATGGGTCACATGACACGACTAGATAACTTCCCTTGCTGACACCACTACTGGATGACAGATGAAGAGGCTAGATAACTCACCCTGAGTTGGGCCAATGTGTGGCCTCTCCATAGCTGTAGTTCACCAGATCACACTTGTGTTTGATCACCTCAATCATCTGAGGTATAGAACATATACAGTTCATATTGTACAACATACTGAATCATACACATTGAATCATGTCAAGTATAAACACATAGTCATTATACAAAATACAGTTAATATTGTATCATCTAATGTATTCAAGACAGTATTGTTCCATCTAAAATATACTACATACAGTTAATTCATATTCCATTCATCTGAAACGCATAGCACATATGAATAACATACAATTAAATCATGATCATATCATCTTCACACAAACACAGTAGTGTTGGATGATATACCGATACTAGAAAGGTATCATGATACCCTGATGCAAAAAACGATCCAATACCTACATTTTTTAGTATCGATACTCTTAAAATAACGTTCTGTGTCTGTGCAGCGAGCCGCGCCAAGTCTGTCATTCTCTGGTCACACTCCTTGCGCGGAGGGGCTAGTGGGCGTGCCTAAATTGCTTTCCTCCTCAGCTCGCGCACTCAGCCATAGACATAATATATACATAATAAACAAAATATATACATATTATGTCTATGCACTCAGCTACACGCAGCAGCAGTTGAACGTTAGCGAGCGAGTGAGAGAGAGAGGGAAAGAGTAGAGATGGCGTCAAGTTCGGAAGCTCCTGCCGACCGTCCCCGGCGAAATTTGGAACTATTTTGCTTACCTCGCAGATAGTGCAGGGAAACCAACAGACACACTGAAGCCGATGTGTATGACGTGCTACAGAGGAGTGCCGACGAAGGGAGGGAACACGTCTAACATGGCGAAGCACCTTGCTGACAGACATCTCCTCATTTTCAAAGGATTCAAAGACCGATTTCGCCGGTTAGCGAATGTGACTGAAATCACCGTTAGCCCTACACGAACAGCCCCTTTCTTATCGAGTGTATGAAACAACATTTTTTCCCCAACACTTGTCGAGGTAGCAACTGTATCATTCTCGCCTTTATCATTCTCAACTGGTTAGCTTATGAAAGCGCATATATGCCATGACATTAGGCTACCAGAACTGATTGAATATTAAATAGCGTTTGCAAGTTATGCTTAAGTCAACGCTGGTAATGTTAACTTAAGCATTTGCAAACGCTATTTAATATTCAATCAGTTCTGGTAATGTCATGGCATATATGACGTTTTGTTAATAATTATTTCTAGGTGTTATAGGCTACCTGGATGCACTCAGTAGAGCCCATAGCGTACTACCAGAATGTATAATGCGGCCACGTCGCACGGGGGAGTTTTCTAATCTCAGAACTGTTTACCGGGCTCCATCAGATGGCGCTTAGCCCATTTGACACGGACGTAAAATGACGAACATGACCCCAGAATTGACATGCAAACTAGTAGGCCAGGCCTATTAAATTAAACACCGAGGCCTACTCTTTATACCTGGTGGAGTATAGTATAGTATCGTATAGTATCGAGTATCGAGGTTTTTATTGCAGGTATCGTATCGAAGTCAAAATTTTGGTATCGGAACAACACTAAAACACAGTAATGTAGACTTAATGAATATTCATCATTCATCTTTAAATTCATCGTAGTAAATTCATCTTTTTCAAGGGCATTTCTCATCAATTTAAGGGCATTCTATCAAATGTTGGAACACTGATTTTTTTATTAAGGATATTAAAAAGCCCCCGCGTCCCAATTTCGATATAAAAACGCCCCAAGCCCTAGTTAATTAATGAACTAATTAATTCAGTTTTAATTACTGACCTAACTCCAAACACACAGTGTCGTAGATGCAGTGAATTATTCTATTTTTTGGGCCACTTAGAAGTGGACTTATGATTGGTTGAATGACGTTGGCTCACTGCAATTTTTATTAACTCAAAGAAAGAAAAGTGCATATAACTCATTGTCAGTTGGCATATCCAATGTGTACCAAGCGGCATCTGGGATCATGGTCCATGAGCCACAACCAAAACACTTTGAAGGGACAGAAAACTGTAGTAAAACTGTAATTTCCCCGCTTGGGATCAATAAAGTATAGCTATCTATCTATCTACCTGTAACCTAAAGGTTACAGGTTCAGGAGGAGGCTGAGTGCATTATAGACAGAGCTGTTCTGTCTAGTCATGTGTACCATGGTAGTGCTAAGGTTACAGGTTCAGGAGGAGGCTGAGTGCATTATAGACAGAGCTGTTCTGTCTAGTCGTGTGTACCATGGTAGTGAAGGTTACAGGTTCAGGAGGAGGCTGAGTGCATTATAGACAGAGCTGTTCTGTCTAGTCGTGTGTACCATGGTAGTGAAGGTTACAGGTTCAGGAGAAGGCTGAGTGCATTATAGACAGAGCTGTTCTGTCTAGTCGTGTGTACCATGGTAGTGCTAAGGTTACAGGTTCAGGAGGAGGCTGAGTGCATTATAGACAGAGCTGTTCTGTCTAGTCGTGTGTACCATGGTAGTGAAGGTTACAGGTTCAGGAGGAGGCTGAGTGCATTATAGACAGAGCTGTTCTGTCTAGTCGTGTGTACCATGGTAGTGCTAAGGTTACAGGTTCAGGAGGAGGCTGAGTGCATTATAGACAGAGCTGTTCTGTCTAGTCGTGTGTACCATGGTAGTGAAGGTTACAGGTTCAGGAGGAGGCTAAGTGCATTATAGACAGAGCTGTTCTGTCTAGTCGTGTGTACCATGGTAGTGCTAAGGTTACAGGTTCCGGAGGAGGCTGAGTGCATTATAGACAGAGCTGTTCTGTCTAGTCGTGTGTACCATGGTAGTGAAGGTTACAGGTTCAGGAGGAGGCTAAGTGCATTATAGACAGAGCTGTTCTGTCTAGTCGTGTGTACCATGGTAGTGCTAAGGTTACAGGTTCAGGAGGAGGCTGAGTGCATTATAGACAGAGCTGTTCTGTCTAGTCGTGTGTACCATGGTAGTGCTAGCAGGTTACAGGTTCAGGAGGAGGCTGAGTGCATTATAGACAGAGCTGTTCTGTCTAGTCGTGTGTACCATGGTAGTGCTAGCAGGTTACAGGTTCAGGAGGAGGCTGAGTGCATTATAGACAGAGCTGTTCTGTCTAGTCGTGTGTACCATGGTAGTGAAGGTTACAGGTTCAGGAGGAGGCTGAGTGCATTATAGACAGAGCTGTTCTGTCTAGTCGTGTGTACCATGGTAGTGAAGGTTACAGGTTCAGGAGGAGGCTGAGTGCATTATAGACAGAGCTGTTCTGTCTAGTCGTGTGTACCATGGTAGTGAAGGTTACAGGTTCAGGAGGAGGCTGAGTGCATTATAGACAGAGCTGTTCTGTCTAGTCGTGTGTACCATGGTAGTGCTAAGGTTACAGGTTCAGGAGGAGGCTGAGTGCATTATAGACAGCTGTTCTGTCTAGTCGTGTGTACCATGGTAGTGAAGGTTACAGGTTCAGGAGGAGGCTGAGTGCATTATAGACAGCTGTTCTGTCTAGTCGTGTGTACCATGGTAGTGAAGGTTACAGGTTCAGGAGGAGGCTGAGTGCATTATAGACAGCTGTTCTGTCTAGTCGTGTGTACCATGGTAGTGCTAGCACTACCTCCAGGTGTCTCCATGGTGCCAGAGCAGACACTGAAAGTTGTTCTATCTATAGCACCCCTGTGGTAAAGTGGTGCTTCACTTTGAGACCTGCTCAAGTAATATTACAAAAAATAGATATTGTATTACACTATGAGGTTAGAAAAAGTTATATACGCCCATCTCTTTGTCATTGGTCTGGTGTTGAGCCCTCAAAAAGGCTCATAATTAGGTGAACAATGGCTGAGCACTGCCTGCAGCACTCATCTAATAATAATAATAATAATAATAATAGTATATAACGTACAGCTCGTATGAGTCCAGTGCCCGTCTCCATGGTGCTGAGCCGCGTGTCTCCAATCTTCAGGGCCAGGATCTGAGCTCCAGGGGCCACTCCGTTCCTCTTTGGGTCGTCTGGGAAACACCCTGCAGCGATGCTGGCTACATGGGTACCATGAGCTCCTATATAATACAATACATTATAATATATACCATGTATTAACACCCTGCAGCGATGCTGGCTACATGGGTACCATGAGCTCCTATATAATACAATACATTATAATATATACCATGTATTAACACCCTGCAGCGATGCTGGCTACATGGGTACCATGAGCTCCTATATAATACAATACATTATAATATATACCATGTATTAACACCCTGCAGCGATGCTGGCTACATGGGTACCATGAGCTCCTACAAATACAATACATTATAATATATACCATCTATTAACACCCTGCAGCGATGCTGGCTACATGGGTACCATGAGCTCCTATATAATACAATACATTATAATATATACCATGTATTAACACCCTGCAGCGATGCTGGCTACATGGGTACCATGAGCTCCTACAAATACAATACATTATAATATATACCATCTATTAACACCCTGCAGTGTGACTGGCTACATGGGTACCATGAGCTCCTACAAATACAATACATTATAATATATACCATGTATTAACACCCTGCAGCGATGCTGGCTACATGGGTACCATGAGCTCCTACAAATACAATACATTATAATATATACCATGTATTAACACCCTGCAGCGATGCTGGCTACATGGGTACTATGGTAATAGCAATAATAACATATATACAGTATATATTATATATTATTACCTCCGCTGGTGACGATGCATAGTGTATTTCCCTCGTCATAGACGTTGACGGAGTAATTGAGCATCTCTGCGTTGCCTAGTGATGCGTATTCCTGCTTCTCTCTGTAGGGACTTAGTACCCGACACTGGGACAGGTCCCCGCACTCAGAGGTGTCCACTACCGCCCTGGAACACAAAACCACCGTTACCCCAAACTATCCCATACCCTGAACCACCACCACCACAACGGTGACCTGCAACCCTAACCACAAGCAGTGTTTATGTTGCTATATACTATATATCAACACCCTTCAACAATGCTAGTCGTGTGTACCATGGTAGTGCTAGTACTACCTCCAGGTGTCTCCATCCTGCCAGAGCAGACAGTCATACACTGGCCCTGGGTCACTGTACTTCTTCTCCAGAGATGCCAGGAGCTCCGAGCGACTCTGGAGCTCCTCCTTCTGCAGCTTCTCCAGCTGCAACAAAAACAGAGTTACTGTGGAACAGAGTTACTATGGAACAGAGTTACTGTGGGACAGAGTTACTGTGAAACAGAGTTACTGTGGAACAGAGTTACTGTGGAACAGAGTTACTGTGGAACAGAGTTACTGTGGAACAGAGTTACTGTGGAACAGAGTTACTATGGAACAGAGTTACTGTGGGACAGAGTTACTGTGAAACAGAGTTACTGTGGAACAGAGTTACTGTGGAACAGAGTTACTGAGTTACTGTGAAACAGAGTTACTGTGAAACAGGGTAACAGAGTTACTGTGAAACAGGGTAACAGAGTTACTGTGAAACAGGGTAACAGAGTTACTGTGAAACAGGGTAACAGAGTTACTGTGAAACAGGGTAACAGAGTTACTGTGAAACAGGGTAACAGAGTTACTTTGGAACAGAGTTACTTTGGAACAGAGTTACTGTGAAACAGGGTAACAGAGTTACTGTGAAACAGGGTAACAGAGTTACTTTGGAACAGAGTTACTTTGGAACAGAGTTACTGTGAAACAGGGTAACAGAGTTACTTTGGAACAGAGTTACTTTGGAACAGAGTTACTGTGAAACAGGGTAACAGAGTTACTGTGAAACAGAGTTACTGAGTTACTGTGAAGCAGAGTGAGTTACTGTGAAACAGGGTAACAGAGTTACTTTGGAACAGAGTTACTTTGGAACAGAGTTACTGTGAAACAGGGTAACAGAGTTACTGTGAAACAGGGTAACAGAGTTACTGTGGAACAGAGTTACAGAGTTACTGTGAAACAGAGTTACTGTGAAACAGGGTAACAGAGTTACTGTGAAACAGAGTTACTGAGTTACTGTAAAGCAGAGTGAGTTACTGTGAAACAGAGTTACTGTGAAACAGGGTAACAGAGTTAGTGTGAAACAGGGTAACAGAGTTACTTTGGAACAGAGTTACTTTGGAACAGAGTTACTGTGAAACAGGGTAACAGAGTTACTGTGAAACAGGGTAACAGAGTTACTGTGGAACAGAGTTACAGAGTTACTGTGAAACAGAGTTACTGTGAAACAGGGTAACAGAGTTACTGTGAAACAGGGTAACAGAGTTACTTTGGAACAGAGTTACTTTGGAACAGAGTTACTGTGAAACAGGGTAACAGAGTTACTGTGAAACAGAGTTACTGAGTTACTGTAAAGCAGAGTGAGTTACTGTGAAACAGAGTTACTGTGAAACAGGGTAACAGAGTTAGTGTGAAACAGAGTTACTGAGTTACTGTAAAGCAGAGTGAGTTACTGTGAAACAGAGTTACTGTGAAACAGAGTTAGTGTGAAACAGTTACTGTGAAACAGAGTTACTGTGAAACAGGGTAACAGAGTTACTGGTATACAGGGTTACTGTGAAACAGGGTAACAGAGTTACTGTGGAACAGAGTTACTGTGAAACAGAGTTACTGTGAAACAGGGTAACAGAGTTACTGTGAAACAGAGTTACTGTGAAACAGGGTTACTGTAATACAGGGTAACAGAGTTACTGTAATACAGGGTAACAGAGTTACTCAGCGGTAACAGCAAAACATTCATGAGCGACAGTGTCCCTCAACCATTCCTTTAAAGAGAGCGACCAGAAGCTGGTGTGGCTCCAGCAGAGGAAATTTGAGCTTCACTTTCTGTATTGAGTGGCATCCATGTGAGTGAGAGATGGATTGTCTTTCTCCACTACTCTGTGGCATTATGAGGATTTAACAATATTATATATTATTTACCATACACACCACAGTCTCCAAACTACAGACTAAACATCCTAGTGCCCTCATCATCATGTCGGGAGACTTTAACCACGTCACCATGGATAGAGTCCTACCAACATTTAAGCAGTATGTGAGCTGTCCTACCAGAGGGGAGAGGACCCTGGACCTGATGTATGCCAACATTAAGGATGCACACATCTCATCTTCTCTCCCCCCTCTGGGCAGGTCGGATCACAATCTGGTTCACCTCAAACCCTGCTATGTGCCTCTGGTGAAGAGGAAGCCTGTGACCACAAGGACTGTGAGGAAGTGGTCAGAGGAATCATATGAGGCACTGCAGTACTGTTTTGAGGTGACGGACTGGCCTGCACTCTGTGAGCCTCACGGGGAGGACATTGATGGGCTCACTGAGTGCATCACGGACTACATTAACTTCTGTGTGGACTGCTATGTCCCTGCGTCGACAGTCACCTGTTACGCAAACAACAAACCTTGGATCACCAAGGACATCAAGGCCATCCTGAACGACAAGAAGAGGGCGTTCAGAGAGGGAAACCAGGCTGAGCTGAGGAGAGTACAGGGGGTACTCAAGGTCAGAATTAAGGAGGCTAAAGACAGATACAGGAGGAAGCTGGAGAAGAAGCTCCAGAAAAACAACACAAGGGATGTGTGGAGTGGTATGAGAACCATCACAGGCTTCCAGAAGACTGGTAAGTATGGAGCTGGAGGGTGGGGTGGCTCGGGCCAATGAATTTAACCTTTTCTTCAATAAGTTTGATACTGCGGCCGCTGCCCCTCCCCCTCATGACTCTGCTGCTACTGCTGCTGGCAGCCCAACAACCAGTGCCACTCCACCTCCCCCTCCTTCTCCCCCTCCTTATAGACCGCCCTCCTGCCTCTCACCACCTCTATTCACTCCCGACCACTTCACACCTCCACCCTACTCCACCCCTCCCCCCTGCTCTGCATCCTGTCCTCCACTACCTGAGGACCCTATCCCTCCCCCCACGGACACCTCTACAGTGTCCTTCACGCCTGACCTGGTGAGAAGACAACTGATTAGACTCCACTCTGGCAAAGCGGCGGGCCCTGATGGTGTGTTCCCCAGGGTACTTAAAGCCTGTGCCCCCCAGCTGTGTGGAGTACTTAATCATGTCTTCAACCTGAGCCTGCACCTCCAGAAGGTCCCTCTGATGTGGAAGACGTCCTGCCTCGTTCCTGTCCCAAAGACGCTGCACCCCAGCAGCCCCAAGGACTACAGATCAGTGGCTCTGACGTCACATATCATGAAGACCCTGGAGAGGCTCGTTCTGGACCAGCTTAGGCCAATGGTCAGACCCTTCTCGGACCAGCTGCAGTATGCCTACCAGCCCCGCCTGGGAGTTGAGGACTGCATCATCTACCTGCTGAACAAAGTCTACTCTCATCTGGACAAGCCGGCGATCATGTTCTTTGACTTCTCCAGTGCTTTCAACACCTTACGGCCGGGTCTCCTAGGTGAGAAGATAGCGGCGATGTAGGTGGAAGCCCCCTTGGTGTCCTGGATTGTTGACTACCTGATGGGCAGACCACAGTTTGTACGCCTACATAACTGTGTATCTGACAGGGTGGTTAGCAACACTGGGGCCCCACAAGGGACGGTCCTTTCTCCTTTTCTCTTCACCCTCTACACCTCAGACTTCAGCTATTGCACTGCCACCTTCAGAAGTTTTCTGATGACTCCGCAATAGTTGGTTGTATTGAGGGGGTGACGAGGGTGAGTATAGGACTGTTGTGGGCAACTTTGTGTCTTGGTGTGAGCTGAACCATCTACAGCTCAATACAACAAAGACAAAGGAGCTCATTGTGGACCTAAGGAGGGTCAACACAACGGTGGGCCTTGTGTTCATCCAGGGGGTTCCTGTCGAGACTGTTGAGGAGTACAAGTACCTGGGGGTGTACTTCAACAACAAGTTGGACTGGACCAGGAACACGGAGGCCGTTTACAAGAAGGGCCAAAGCCGACTCTTTTTTCTGAGGAGGCTAAGGTCCTTCAACATCTGCAGGACAATGCTGAGGATGTTCTATGAGTCTGTGGTTGCCAGTGCGATCTTCTTTGCTGTCACATGCTGGGGCAGTGGGATGAGGGTCCTGGACACCAATAGACTCATCAAGAGGGCTGGTGATGTAGTGGGGGAGGAATTGGACACTCTGACTACCGTGGCAGATAGGAGGATGCTGTCCAGGCTACGGACTATCATGGACAATGCCTCTCACCCTCTCTTTTCCACCCTGGCTCAGCGGAGGAGTTCCTTCAGCAGAAGACTCCTCTCACCGAGATGCACCACAGAGCGACATAGGAAATCATTCCTGCCTGTGGTTATCAAACTATACAATTTGTCACTTTCATCGTAGTTTCTGCTGCATAACAGGTTATTCATTCATATTGCATAACTCATTTTACTACATAACTGGTCATCTCTATGCACAACTGGTCTTTTTTACAACATAGAATCCGACATGCTACATCCTTGTGTATGCCATCACCTTAGTGTATGCCTGGATGTATGTACATTTATGTATATTGCATATAGGCTTATATTTCACATAGGTATATATATATATTTATATTTTATATTTATATATTCTAATTTTTATAATTTTTATATAATTTTTATTTTTTATTTTTATATATTTTATATATATTTATATATTCTAACACTACTATACGTAGAGTGTCTGTCTCTTCTTTCTTTTTTCCCTGGAGCATTGTAACGAATGCAATTTCCCTCAGGGATCATTAAAGTATGTCTGTCTGTCTGTCTGTATTAAAAGGCCCAACCAATGTCACTGCACACAACTCCTACCACAGGGTTATGGTGCCCTGTCTGAATTGTTGTGTGTCACTTATTCATCCTCCACTATGATGAGAGTGCCAGTATGGAAATCTAAATCAGATTCAGTAGCATACATGGCTATTAGCTGAGCTCAACTACAAACTGGATTTTGGGAACAATCCGATGTGGAATGTAGAATCTGCAGTGTTGCCTGAATGATGAGTCCTGGCCAAGGCAGGCAGCTAGCATACAGCCAGTCTCTTGACCTCATTAGTTTCTCATCCAGTCCTTCAAGACAGAGTTATACTTCCTCCAGATTCACATTCATTAACACTTCACAATGTCTCAATATCACACCAATCATGCTTCTGTGATATGCTACATTAAAAAGTAATGCATGGTCAAATATTATGATACAGTATACAAGTACATTAATACAGATCTATAATGATAGATAGATAGATAATAGATTATATTATATATATATGTATTATATATTACATTATAGATGTGAATTTTATAATATACATTTATAGATAACATCATTCTAGATGTATATTATGCATTATTGATGATATAAATGTGTATTATAGGTGAGAGAAAGGTGTCAGAGATGAAGGCTGGTACCTGGGAAGGAGAGGGGTGAGAGAGGTCAAACTCCTCCATCCTGCGACTGACCTCCGCTAAGGCAGCTCTGTGGGGAGGGTCCCACAACTTCTCCTTACGCTCTTTCTACAAAACACACACAGCATCACCCTTTATACAAGCACACACGTCACTCTTAATACAAACACACACCACATCACTCTTTATACCGACACACATCACTCTCTATACAAACACACACAGCATCACACTTTATACAAGCACACACATTACTCTTTATACAAACACACACAGCATCACTCTTTATACAAACACGCATATCACTCTTTATACAAACACACATCACTCTTTCCACAAACACACACATTATTCTTTCTACTAACGTGTCACTCTTTCTATAAACATCACTCTACAAACACACCATCACTCTTTGTACAAACCAAGACAACACCACTTGTTCTACTGGTATCATCATGGTAGTCCATGTTAAGAGTGAGGGACATGGCTGGTACCTGTATTCTCTCCTTCAGGGCCTTGGGGAATATCTCATAACCGTTTTTAACTCCGATGTGGTACTTCCCTGATGGGTTGACCCAGCACGGGGGGATCTGCAGGGAGACAGCATGATAAGAGATGTCAGATGAACATAGGACATTCAAGGACGGAAAGCACCTGTTGGTTCTAGAAGTTCAAGGTGGGGTTGGTTTTAGAGGTTCTTCAGAGGATGTTGGTTCTAGAGGTTCTAGGGTGTATTGGTTCTAACCTGCAGGATTCTTCCAGAGAGACCAGAGATTGTCCCATCCTTGGGCTCTGCAATGGTGGTCATGTTCACGTCTCCACTGCCCGTCGTGTCGATGATGTCAACAATCTTCGGCTTTCCCTCTGTTGTGACCTGGAGAGAACCGACAGCAGAAGGGTCTACTATACTCTGTTGTGACCTGGAGAGAACCGACAGCAGAAGGGTCTACTATACTTTGTTGTGACCTGGAGAGAACTAACAGCAGAAGGGTCTACTATACTCTGTTGTGACCTGGAGAGAACTGACAGCAGAAGGGTCTACTATACTCTGTTGTGACCTGGAGAGAACCGACAGCAGAAGGGTCCAATATACTCTGTTGTGACCTGGAGAGAACCGACAGCAGAAGGGTCTACTATACTCTGTTGTGACCTGGAGAGAACCGACAGCAGAAGGGTCTACTATACTTTGTTGTGACCTGGAGAGAACTAACAGCAGAAGGGTCTACTATACTTTGTTGTGACCTGGAGAAAACTGACAGCAGAAGGGTCTACTATACTTTGTTGTGACCTGGAGAGAACTGACAGCAGAAGGGTCTACTATACTCTGTTGTGACCTGGAGAGAGCCGACAGCAGAAGGGTCCAATATACTCTGTTGTGACCTGGAGAGAACTGACAGCAGAAGGGTCTACTATACTCTGTTGTGACCTGGAGAGAACCGACAGCAGAAGGGTCTACTATACTCTGTTGTGACCTGGAGAGAACCGACAGCAGAAGGGTCCAATATACTCTGTTGTGACCTGGAGAGAACTGACAGCAGAAGGGTCTACTATACTCTGTTGTGACCTGGAGAGAACTGACAGCAGAAGGGTCTACTATACTCTGTTGTGACCTGGAGAGAACTGACAGCAGAAGGGTCTACTATACTCGAGAGAGAATAGCCCTCAAGAGAACCGACAGAAGGCCTTGTATACTCAAAAAAATATAACACAATACATGTATTTGTATTGAATTGTGAGCAGCCGAAGCGTACGGTTTAATCATACTTCAATATAAAAACATATGAATAATAACAAAGCCATGTATTCAAGTGCAATCGCATCTTGCAGCAATGCAGCAGCACAGAGCATCCCGAGGTGACAACCAAGAGAACACTCAGAATGTCAGCTACAACTTGGCAGGCTCTAAGGCAGACCTTAAGGCCCACTCCGTCATCCAGGTCTCGGGTCTGGGAACACTTTGGCTTCCCTGTAAACAGTAATCAGAGTCATGGTATGGAGGTTCTGACGACGACTCATCTTGTAGAAGAGTCACAGTATGTAGGCTCTGCTCAGAAAACAACATGACTAAAGATAGAAGAGTGACCGTGTATGCCCTGCACTCAATCCATGAGTCCTCTGAAGAGTCATGGTATGTATGCTCTGGTCTGAAACAACCATGACTCCTCGTCCGATAGCAACGTCTCAGTATGAAGCCTCTGGTCTGAAACAACCATGACTCCTCGTCCGATAGCAACGTCTCAGTATGAAGCCTCTGGTCTGAAACAACCATGACTCCTCGTCCGATAGCAACGTCGCAGTATGGAGCCTCTGGTCTGAAACAACCATGACTCCTCGTCCGATAGCAACGTCGCAGTATGGAGCCTCTGGTCTGAAACAACCATGACTCCTCGTCCGATAGCAACGTCGCAGTATGGAGCCTCTGGTCTGAAACAACCATGACTCCTCGTCCGATAGAAACGTCGCAGTATGGAGCCTCTGGTCTGAAACCAACATGACAATCACTCTTCTGTCAGCCGACATCAACCGTCTTTCAAAAGAAACCAACAAAAACGGAAGCAAATGTTTGATATACAAGGATCAAAATACGAGATAGGGTTATTTTTAGGGACCAGTATGTGGGGGAGAGCATGTTCCAATTCACATTCAGGAATGCTATTTGTAAGATAGTAATGGTTTTATTGTTTTTTGTTTTATGTTAGAATATACTAATGTTAAAGGGTTAGTTAGTAATCGGTACATATTGCCATTCTTATAGATGTGAAAATAATTTCAGAATCTGGGGCATTTCTCTTATTTTAGGTGACAAGGTGGGCCTCCTAATGTGTAGTGGTAATAAAGCAAGCTGAATAAGCTGGTGAGGAAGGCGAGCTCTGTGGTGGGGATGAAGCTGGACGGTGTGGAGTCTGTAACTGAGAGGAGGATGAGGGGAAAGCTGCAGGCGATCCTGGACAATCCCTCTCACCCTCTCAACTCAGGAGCACATTCAGCCACAGGCTCACTCAGCCACGTGCCTCAAAGGGCTTGGGGAGCTCTTTCATCCCATCAGCTATCAGACTCTACAACACCTCAACCCCCCGCTCCCAACGTCTCGGAAGCCCCAACACCTCCAGATAATGGATTAAACACCAAACCCCAAACCTCATGACTTTTTTCCTAAGCCGTTGTAATTTTATGTCTTCTCACATGTCTTTCTTACATTACCTGAAAAATCCTGGACATTTGCACATTCTGCACATTTGCACATCTACTTTGCACAATTTATATCTGCACATCTATTTTTATTTTTACACCTCAGTCCGACTCATTTAGCAATTACACTGTTCATCTCAATAGGATGATTACTATGTAGGTTTTCATTTTTTCATTTGATCTGATTCTAAGAGCTCACATATAATTTTATCTTAATTTAGGTAAATCTATTTATGTTTATACTCAGGTTTATATATTGCAGTCCTCTATCCCCTTGTACTGCTGGTCAATGTGAATTTCTCCTAAGAGGGATTAATAAAGGTAGTCTCACAAATCAGACTTAAATTATTAACTAAAGTGTGACAGCAGACTAGCTCAAATCTGGGTGAGCGTGACTGGCCAGGAGTAAACACAACCCCGGCCAAAACCAGCACACCAAAAATGATCTGGTGTGTAGGAAAGCCAATACTTCCGGTCAGAAGAACATCATGAACAGAAAAATGGTCTTGTAAAAGGCTTCAAATCAACTCTGTGTAGACTGTAGAAATACACAAGGAAACAAGGTTACCCAGTTTCATTATGAACTGATACAGGAAATGTAGGGCAGCTTTATCATAGATTACTTACAAACTAGTACTTCCTGCCAGTCTCTAAAATAATATATATTATATATAATTATCAATATATATAATATATAGACACTCTGGCACGTGTACTGTATCAGAACTGTATCAAAACGTACAATTGTAAGGTACTGTGAGTTTTGTGAACACCCTGAATATAAATACACATGCACACACACACATTTAATAAAAATTACTAACACAGAAAGCTGGTAGAAATAACATCTTACTTAGTCTATGGAAAGCCCTTTGTGTGCAACATTAACCTTTAAGTACGAGATGCATATGAAGTTGTGGTTGTCAGTTCTAGAATACATAGCACAGCAGTAATTATTAAAGTGGTAGTAGTAGTTGAGTATATAGTGGTCGGCTGATTAACATCCCTAAAACACAACTCGATGTACGTGTAGAAAAACACATGGAACACATATTTTAGTACACTTACGTTACTTAAATTGTCCCGAAATGAATACATGATATTCATGCTTTTGTATGCCCTTACTAATACAGTATGCTAATAAACACATATAATATATAATAATCATGGTTTAGTGGTTAAAGTTGAGTCACGATAACAATATGTCAATAAATACATGGTTTAGTAGTTAAAGTTGAGTTGCTATAACAGTATGGACACAAAATACATGGTTTAGTGGTGAAAGTTGAGTTACTATAACAATATCTCAATAAACACAGGTATCCGTGTATACATTTCGTTAATAAATACATGTTCTGGTGGTTATATTTGTATTGTTTTAGTGGTTATATTTACTGCAGCGGTTTGAATGGGGTACGAGGCCTGCGGTTAGCATTAGCAGCTAACAGGAAGCAGCGGGCTGGATTTACCTGCAGGCCGGGGGCCCCGGGATCCACCCCAGTGTCCAGCACAGCGATGAGAACGCCTCGGCCGTCGTACTCAGGGAAGCGGGAGAGGTAAGAGGCCGCCCCTGTCTCTTTCTTGGGCAGCAGGCCATGGAAGGGAAAGGGTTCCTCGGTAGATAGAGCAGCCATGGTGAGGGTGAGGATGGATCAAAACAAAGCGGGGACTGGGAGCAGATCGGTGGGGGACAGCAGCAGGCAGACCTCGTTGACTCCCTGTGGGTGACTCCTCCTGGGGGAGGGGGAGGAGTTAAAGGGCCCGCAGCACCGCTCTCCGAGAAATAAACGGTATGTCTTGTACATATAAACTATGGTAACATATATGTTCGGGTATATCTACACATATAAAGAATATGCTTTATTTTTTTACACACAGCATACAATGTGTAAATAAAGTCTAGTAGTTTGCACATTGGCCGCTAGGACTCGCTGTTGTCCGGTTGACCTCTTGGACAAGAAGAAAAACTGAATTTCGTGTTTTTGGATTTATTGAAGTCAAAGAAGGTCATGTAAAAGGAAACTAAGTCTATGCAACCAACACGCTTCAAAACAACACTCGCAAATTTAACGCTCAAATAATATGTTATGAAAACTGTTTTAGTAGCTGGGGTTATAGAGTGTACAGTTAAGTACCAACTGGATACTAACTAGGGTTATAGAGTACTAGCCAAGGTTTGAGAGTGTACCAGCTGGGGTTATATAGAGTAGAGTACCAACTGGATGTATGGAGTACTAACTAGTGTACCAGCCAGGGTTAAAAAGTTTACTAGCTGGGGTTATAATGTATTAACTGGGCTTATAGTGTACTACCTGGGGTTATAGAGTATGGGCTGGGGCTATACTAGCTGAGGTTTGAAAGTATACTATCCGTCTCCCCTCCCTTCCTCTCACCGTCCGTCTCTCTCCCCTCCCTCCCTCTCACCCCCCTCTCCCTGTTTCCATGGAGGCAACAGAAACAGATAACAGCCTCTTGTGTCTTCAGAGTTCAGTGGAGAGAAGAAAAGAGAGAGAGAGAGAGAGAGAGAGAGAGAGAGAGAGAGAGAGAGAGAGAGAGAGAGAGAGAGAGAGAGAGAGAGAGAGAGAGAGAGAGAGAGGGAAGAAAACTGAGGCAAGACTGTGGTCTTCACTAAAAAGCACAGAGGACTCAGGTGAGCTGGTTAAGTCTGCTCTATACTGTTGTTAAAAATGCTGTATACTGGTTAAACCTGCTCTAAATTTGCTCTAGACTGGTTAAATCTATATTTATAGATATGCCTATTCAACTCTAGATAGATTTCTTTTTTTTCTCTTCCAGTACAATATGTTTTCTTCAAGTGCAATATTTTTAAAATATACCTCTTTATTTTTCTGTTTTTCTCTTCCTTTACTTCCTTTTATCTCTTTATCCTATTCTTTATTTTTATTTTTATTTATTTTTTTCTATTTCTATACCTAATACTGCTGCTGTATGGTAAATTTCCCCGTTGCGGGACGAATGAAGACTTTTCTATTCTATTCTATTCTAAATTTCTTCTATACTTGTTAATACTGCTCTAAAGTTGATTAAACTACTCTAGACTGGCTACTATTCCAAAGTGGTTTGTACTGGTCTAGAATGATTTATACTGGTTTAGTGCTCCTTACTGGT
Organism: Urophycis tenuis; assembly: GCA_036785325.1. Classification (NCBI taxonomy): domain Eukaryota; kingdom Metazoa; phylum Chordata; class Actinopteri; order Gadiformes; family Phycidae; genus Urophycis; species Urophycis tenuis. The sequence continues at coordinate 2,660,677 of JAXIVH010000037.1, read as the reverse complement.
CAAAACAGGGCATGAGTGTTAACTAGCATGTTCTTGTGACGAGGGAGGGCACCAGTGATGTGATGTCAGATGGTTTAGAACCACCGGGGAAGTTGTTCATGGAAAGTGTCTTTCCAAGGGCAGACACTTTCATTCAATATTTGAGTGGTGATTGGATGAACAATCTGTCTATCATATATCACACACACTTGAGTGTACTCAAGTAGGTCCTCTGAGGACGCTGACTGGACCAAACTACTGTGGTTCACAAGCACATAACCTGAAGCCTGGCGAGATAGCAGCTCTGCTCTTAACCATTCTATACTGTTAACCATTCTATAGGCTGTTAACCATTCTGTACTGTTAACCATTCTATACTGTTAACCATTCTGTACTGTTAACCATTCTATACTGTTAACCATTCTATATGCTGTTAACCATTCTATACTGTTAACCATTCTATATGCTGTTAACCATTCTGTACTATTAACCATTCTGTACTGTTAACCATTCTATACTGTTAACCATTCTATATGCTGTTAACCATACTATTAACCATTCTGTACTATTAACCATTCTGCACTGTTAACCATTCTGTACTGTTAACCATCCTATATGCTTTTAACCATTCTATATGCTGTTAACCATTCTGTACTGTTAACCATTCTGTACTATTAACCATCCTATATGCTGTTAACCATTCTGTACTGTTAACCATTCTGTACTGTTAACCATCCTATATGCTGTTAACCATTCTGTACTGTTAACCATTCTATATGCTATTAACCATTGTTAACCATTCTATATGCTATTAACCATTGTTAACCATTCTATATGCTGTTAACCATTCTGTACTATTAACCATTCTGTACTATTAACCATTCTGTACTGTTAACCATTCTGTACTGTTAACCATCCTATATGCTTTTAACCATTCTATATGCTGTTAACCATTCTGTACTGTTAACCATTCTGTACTATTAACCATTCTATATGCTGTTAACCATTCTGTACTGTTAACCATTCTGTACTATTAACCATCCTATATGCTTTTAACCATTCTATATGCTGTTAACCATTCTGTACTGTTAACCATTCTGTACTATTAACCATCCTATATGCTGTTAACCATTCTGTACTGTTAACCATTCTGTACTATTAACCATCCTATATGCTGTTAACCATTCTGTACTGTTAACCATTCTATATGCTGTTAACCATTCAGTACTGTTAACCATTCTACATGCTGTTAACCATTCTGTACTGTTAACCATTATGTACTGTTAACCATTGTGTACTGTTAATCATTCTATACTGTTAACCATTCTATAGGCTGTTAACCATTCTGCACTGTTAACCATTCTGTACTTTTAATCATTCTATACTGTTAACCATCCTGTACTGTTAATCATTCTATACTGTTAACCATTCTATAGGCTGATAACCATTCTGCACTGTTAACCATTCTGTACTGTTAACCATTCTGTACTGTTTAATCATTCTATACTGTTAACCATTCTGTACTGTTAACCATTCGGTAATGTCAATCATTCTATACTGTTAACCATTCTGTACCGTTAATCATTCTATACTGTTAACCATTCTGTCAACTATACTGGCCTGTAAAGGTCTTAACTGGTCCATAGTTGTACTGCTACATAGAGTACTGCTCTTTACCGCTAAACACAGCTCTATGCTGGTAAATCATCTCTATACTAGTCTATACTGGTTTAAGGGCTGCAGTGGTTCAGGATGTTTAGTGGGCTGATCTCCAGAACCACCTCCACCTGACAGCGTGCATGCATGTGTGTGTGTGTGTGTAAATGTGTGTTTTAATGGGTGTGTGAATGGGTGAATGAATGGGTGAATGTAAAGCACTCTGAGCAGCCACTGGTTAGTGCTGATCTAGCCATATTTGATACTATAGTAGTACTAGAGTATAAATAGAGTGTACAGAGAGTAGAGTAGTTCTAGAGATTATAAAGTAAAGTAGTACTACTGTACTATATATACAATGCTACTCTACTATATATACTCTGTATTATATATATTCTAGAGTGGTACTACAGTACTATTCTGTTTTTAGTGTGAATGACTTCCAAAAACTTGAGGAATCTGTCACATAGCTGATAACCCACACACCCACAGACACACACAAGGAAACAAAGGGTGTGTGTGTAAACAAGACTGTAACTCACTGGACACACACAAACCTTCCATTCATTGTTGGAACGTAGCACAGCTGTAACACAACTTGACACATATGCACACATATATATACATATATATATACATATACATATACATATATACATATACATATATACATACATATATATACACACATATATATCTATATATAGTAGTATAGTATATAATATAATATAATGTATAGCAGTAATACACCAGTAATACTATAGCTATAATCACCTATGTATAAAATATCTACTGGTATACACACATATATACACTTCTGTAAGTAAAATCTGTAGGTAAATCTCTCTCTCTCTCTCTCTCTCTCTCTCTCTCTCTCGCTCTGTCTCTCTCTCTCTGGGTAGTCATGCCAACCAGTGTTAGGGATTGCATCGATGTGAGTATTTTCAAGTCTGACAACTAGAATGAGGTCATGTCTTAAACACACACACACACACACACACACGCACACACACACACACACACACACACACACACACACACACACACACATTACATCATGGGGTTTCCATAGTTGCCAGATACAAACATAAGAGGAGTGGTGAGAATTAATACTGTACATGTCTGGTCTTTCTGTCGGCCGTCCAAACGCTAACGCCCATCTAAACCAAATGTCACCTAAACCTCATTTCATCTAAACATAACATCCATCTAAACCAAATGTCACCTAAACCTCATTTCATCTAAACGTAACATCCATCTAAACCAAATGTCACCTAAACCTAATTTCATCTAAACGTAACATCCATCTAAACCAAATGTCACCTAAACCTAATTTAATCTAAACGTAACATCCATCTAAACCAAATGTCACCTAAACCTAATTTCATCTAAACGTAACATCCATCTAAACCAAATGTCACCTAAACCTAATTTCATCTAAACGTAACATCCATCTAAACCAAATGTCACCTAAACCTAATTTCATCTAAACGTAACATCCATCTAAACCAAATGTCACCTAAACCTAATTTCATCTAAACGTAACATCCATCTAAACCAAATGTCACCTAAACCTCATTTCATCTAAACGTAACATCCATCTAAACCAAATGTCACCTAAACCTCATTTCATCTAAACGTAACATCCATCTAAACCAAATGTCACCTAAACCTCATTTCATCTAAACGTAACATCCATCTTAACCAAATGTCACCTAAACCTCATTTCATCTAAACGTAACATCCATCTAAACAAAATGTCACCTAAACCTCATTTCATCTAAACGTAACATCCATCTAAACAAAATGTCACCTAAACCTCATTTCATCTAAACATAACATCCATCTAAACCAAATGTCACCTTAACCTCATTTCATCTAAACATAACATCCATCTAAACCAAATGTCACCTAAACCCAATGTCATCACCCAACTAATGTCAAATTTAATGCAAAGTCTTTTATGCCTAATTTTTAATACGATGACACTTGTGACTGCTTGTGCATCACAGCAGCTCCAATTGCGATATCACAGGAAAAGCTAGATTAAGACTAAAAACAAAGATATTTACATTTACATTTAGGGAATTTAGCAGACACTTTTATCCAAAGCGACTTACAAAGAGTACATTTGTTATAAGAAGGTGAAACATTTCATTGCTGCTAATACAGTAAGAAAGTCACCAGAACAAGTTTCATGCATTTCAATTGCTAGGTTAACCGTTGCTAGTATACAACATATCTGACTAAGTGCCAAGTTGCAAAGAGCGATTAAAGTGCCAAGACGTACAACAAATGTAAGATCATGAGGGTAGGGTTATGCAGGCCTTTCAATGTACATTTGATCTGAGATTACATTGATTGACAAGTGCCCAACATTCTCATTACATCATGGATCCCCATATCTCCTGTTAACAATGAGGGTTCATTCATGACATGTAGACAGTGTTGATAGCCCACCTGAATATGTTCCATGGTTATTAGGCTGATTCAAAGAGACAATCCTACAATCCTTGAGCAATTTATTTTGTGCAGCAGTTTGGACTTTACACTTGTACAATGTAGAGTAAAACAAAACAAAATAATATTTCTTTAACAGACAAAAATGCTTTTTGTCTGTTTTTGTCTGTTAAAGAAGGAGTTGCTGGATTGTTGCTGTTAGTGAGTATGTAAGGAATTAGAACTTGGGTTGTAGCTATTCTGTTGGTAGAGCTAACTCATACAGTTAGTAGTCAGTCTCTGCTGTATGAGCTAACTCATACAGTTAGTAGTCACACTCTACTGTATGAGCTAACTCATACAGTTAGTAGTCACTCTCTGCTGTATGAGCTAACTCATACAGTTATTAGTCACTGCTGTTGTTGTATGCAGTCAGCCTATGCCTGCCTCCAGACCCTCCACTTCCTGGCCCTAACAGAAACCTGGATCACTCCAGACAACACAGCCACTCCGGCTGCCCTTTCTACTGCCTACTCCTTCTCACACACCCCAAGACCCTCAGGGCAAGGAGGGGGAACTGAACTCCTCATCTCACCCAAGTGGTCTAACCGTGTGCTTCCCCTGGAACACCTGACCAGATCAGCATTTGAACTCCACGCTATTGCCATCCCCATTCCTATCAAGCAAATGGAAGGAAATGGAAAAAATCAGGCTGTGCTGATGATCTCTCCCACTACCTGCACCTCCTCTCAGACTTTACCTCTGCAGTGTCAGCAGCCAAATCTACATTCTACCGGAACAAGATCAACTCCTCTGCCTCCATATCTAGAAAACTGTTTTCCATGTTCGACTCTCTCCTCAACCCTCCCCCCACCCCTCCCTCGCTCACTGCTCCAAATAATTTACCAAGAAGGTGATGGACATCAGCATCTCCCTTACCCTGGCTGCTACATTTTCTAGCCCCACCTCCACAGTTATCCTCCCTTCACCGACTCCCAACTCTGCTAGACTTAACCGCTTTCCCTTCTATTCTCAGAAGAGGTCCTGAAACTGGTCACATCCTACCATGCGACCTGTCCTCTTGACCCTATCCCCTCCTCCCTTCTCCAGAACATCTCTACCGACATCCTACTGTTCATTACCACCCTCATTAACTCTTCCCTCACCTCAGGTCTCGTCCCAGCACCCTTCAAAACTGCCAGAGTCAAACCAGTCCTCAAGAAACCTACCCTCAACACTGCTTACATCCAGAACTTCAGACCAGTACTGTCCTCCTACCTCTCAGAAAACGACTTGCTTGATCCCCATCAGTCAGGCTTCAAGACTGCACACTCTACAGAGACGGCCCTCCTGACGGTGACCGAGTCCCTTTGTGCCACCAAAGCCTCTTCCCTCTCGTCGGTACTTGTTCTCCTTGACCTGTTTGCGGCGTTCGACAGTGAAACAACAGACCCTCCTCACCACCCTCGCTGAACTCAGCATTACTGACACTGCGCTAGCCTGGTTCACATCCTACCTTATAGATCGCACTTATCAGGTCATATGGAACGGCTCCCTGTCCAAACCCCACTCGCTAAACACTGATGTCCCTCAAGACTCAGTACTAGGACCGCTTCTGTTCTCCCTATACACCAGATCTCTAGGCTCTGTAATCACAAACATTGTTGTTTCTCAATCTCGCAAAGACTGAGCTTCTCTTAATCTCTTTACTGCCCTCACAGGGACCTACTGGTCTCGGTCGAGGGCATCACAGTATGTGTCTCAACGACTGCAAGGAACCTGGGTGTAATAAGATAAGATAAGATAAGATATTCCTTTATTAATCCCCCTTAGGAGAAATTTACAGTGACCAGCAGTACACGGGGATAGAGGAGTGCAATAGAAGACCTGAGTATAGACAATAAACACTAAACAATAAATAGATTTACCAAGATTAAGATAAAAATTATATGCGAGCTCTTAGAATCAGGTCAGATGAAAAAATGAAAACCTATATACATACATGGTAGTCATCATTGAGATGAACAGTGCAATTGGTAGGTGGACATACATAGTAGTCATTGTTGAGATGAACAGTGCAATTAGTAGATGAAGATGAACAGTGCAATTGGTAACTGAGTCCTGCTGAGGTGTAGATATATAAAATAAAATAAAATAGATGTGCAGATAAATTGGGCAAAATGGATGTGCAAAATACAAAATACAAAATGTGCAAATATACAAAGGTAGTAAGTAAGACATGTGAGAAGACATAAGTAACAGACGTTGGGAGCAGGTGGTTGAGGTGTTGTAGAGTCTGATAGCTGATGGGATGAAAGAGCCCCCCAAGCGCTTTGAGGCACGTGGCTGGGTGAGCCTGTGGCTGAATGTGCTCCTGAGTTGCCTCAGCTCGGCATAGAGAGAGTGAGAGGGGTTGTCCAGGATCACCTGCAGCTTCCCCCTCATCCTCCTCTCTGTCACTGCCTCCACACAGTCCAGCTTCATCCCCACCACAGAGCTCGCCCTCCTCACCAGCTTATTCAGCTTGCTGGCACCTCCGCTCCCAATGCCTCCTCCCCAGCACACAACAGCGAAGAAGGTGATACTGGCTACCACAGACTGGTAGAACATCCGTAGCAGCCTAGTGCGCACATTGAAAGATCTGAGCCTCCTCAGGAAGAACAGCCTACTCTGTCCCTTCCTGTAGAGGGCCTCACTATTGTCCAACCAGTCCAGTTTATTGTTCAGGTGCACCCCAAGGAACTTACAGGTATCCACCATCTCCACGTCCTCCCCATTTATGGAAACCAGTAATGGGGGGCTCTTTCTGCGCCGGAAGTCCACCACCAGCTCCTTGGTTTCCCCGGTGTTGAGCTGAAGGTGGTTCCCTTCACACCATCCCACAAAGTTATTCACTAGGTCCCTGTACTCCTCCTCCCTGTTGTCTGTGATGCATCGAACAATGGATGAGTCGTCAGAGAACTTCTGCAGGTGGCATGTTCAGAAGTTGTAGCAGAAATCCGAGGTGTAGAGGGTGAACATACTAGATAATACTAGACAACGAACTGTCCTGCACTGCAAACATCACTGCAGTGACCCAATCCTGTAGATTTGCTCTCTGGCCATTCCACATGAGAGAAGCGACACAGCTCCTGACCCAAACACTTGTCATCTCCCGCCTTGACTACTGCATCTCGCTCTTGGCTGGACTCCCTGCAACTACGATTAAACCTTTGCAGCAGATCCAGAATGCTGCAGCATGCCTTGTGTTCAACCAACACTAATTCTCCCACGTGACCCCCCACTTCCTGTCCCCTCTAGCCCTGCCTCAGGCGGCAGCCTGTAGCTGCAGCTCCCCTCGTGTTTCTTAACTTTTGTTTATTTGTTGTTTTCAGTCTTTTGCATTTGTTTTTAAAATACTCAACATCTGCGTGTAAACGTTTGAGACAATGGCTGGACTAAGTTTTGTTACTTTTCTCCACCTTCATCTGTTACTTTTTTTACTTTTCGTAACAGTGAACTGTGCCGGTAGTAGCGGGGGCATTGTTTACACGCGTGATCAGCTGGTTGCGCTGCGTAAGCATGTGCTGCTGCCCGGAGACAGACCTGCGGTCCCGCAGGAGTTACAGAGGAAACGCCGCGGCTGCAGCGCTGGAACCAAACGGAGGGAGAGAAGAAGAAGACATAAACCAGCAGTCCCAGCGATTATAATGGGGAACGTGAGGTCTTTGGGGAATAAGATGGACGAACTTTCAGCACTGGTGAAGACGCAAAGAGAATACCGCGGCGCGAGTGTAGCTTATTCTGCTTCAGTGAAACCTGGCTGCACTCGCACATCCCGGACAGCAGCGTTGAGGTTCCCGGTTACAGTTTCATACGTGGAGACAGACTGTTCCAAAATACCCCTCCAACACCCCCATCCCCCCACACACCCACACCGTCCCAAAGGGTTCGACCCTCCCCCCAGCATTCTCCTGTACAACACCTCTCCATCTGCCCCTCCTCCTTCCCCCCACCCCCTCCTCCTCTTCCACTGATGTCATCTGCACCAACCCCCGCCCAATGGTGACTACAGGCCAGTTAAAGAGGCAGATGGAAAGGCTGCATCAGCGAAAGGCTGCAGGCCCTGATGGCAGGAGTCAGAGTCAGGAGAAAATCCCGTTGCTGTGGAAGACCTCCTGCTTGGTCCCAGTCCCCAAGAAGTCGAGGCCGTCCGACCCGGCAGACTACAGACCAGTCGCCCTAACATCGCATGTGATGAAGGTCCTGAAGAGACTGGTCTTAGCCCAGCTGAGGCCACAGGTGAGGATGTTTCTGGACCCCTTGCAATTTGCCTATCAGCCCCGTGTAGGAGTCGATGATGCTGTCACCTACCTGCTTCAACGATCCCATATGCATCTGGATGGTGGGGGAGGCACTATGAGGATTACATTCTTTGATTTCCCCAGTGCTTTCAACACCATTCAGCCTCTGCTGATGGGTGAGAAGCTGTGGGTGATGGGTGTTGACGACTCTATGATCTCCTGGATTACTGACTACTTGACAGGCAGGCCACAGTTTGTCCGTCTGGGCAGTGTCTGACGTGGTGGTCAGTGATACAGGAGCTCCACAGGGAACTGTGCTCTCTCCCTTCCTCTTCCTCGATGGTGATCGACTTCGGGAGGACAAAGAGGATGCCTTCACAACCACTACGGATCAGGGAGGATGTGGTGGAGGAGGTGCAGGACTTCACCTTGTACACCACTGACTTTCAGTACAACTCTGAGTCATGTCACCTGCAAAAGTTCTCTGATGACTCAGCTGTTGTCGGGTGTATAAGAGGTGGAGAGGAGGGTGCGTACAGGGCACTGGTAGACGACTTTGTGGAGTGGTCCGAACAGAATCACCTGCTGCTGAATGTCAACAAGACCAGAGAGATGGTGATCGACTTCGGGAGGACAAAGAGGATGCCTTCACAACCACTACGGATCAGGGAGGACGTGGCGGAGGAGGTGCAGGACTATAAATACTTGGGGGTGGTAATCGGCAACAGACTGGACTGGAAATCTAACACCGAGGCTGTGTACAAGGGGATGAGCAGACTCTATTTCCTGAGGAAGCTGAGGTCTTTCAACGTGTGCAGCAAGATGTTGGAGATCTTCTACCAGTCTGTTGTTGCTAGCGCCATTTTCTTTGCTGCTGTGTGTTGGGGCAGCAGCACCAGAGCCAGCGACACCAACAGACTTGATAAAATCATCAAGAAGGCTGGCTCTGTACTAGGTCTTGGGCTGGAGTCTTTTGAGTCTGTGGTGGAGAGGAGAACACTGAAAAAAACTGTTATCCATCATTGACAATGATCAGCACCCTCTCCATCACACAGTGGTCAGACAGCGGAGCACCTTCTCTCACAGGCTGCTCCAGCTCCGCTGTCGAAGGGACAGATACAGGAAATCATTTCTGCCACATTCCATTACACTGTACAATAGGAGCTAACTTATTACACAGTCTCCAAGCACCTTATATTTCCTTATATTTCTGTACAATTGTTCTTTATCTTTATTCTTTTATCTTTATTCTTGCACTATATTTAGTTTTAAATTAGTTTACATTTAGTTTATATTTTTAATATACAGTATATATTTTTTATACATATATACACTTTTTATTTCCACATTGCATTCATTCATTGTATTCCAATGCTGCTGCTACATTGTAATTTCCCAGCTTGGGATCAATAAAGTATTTCTATTCTATTCTATTCTATACTTCGATGACCTCCACTGGCTCCCTGTAGTGGCTCGCATCAAATTCAAGATGATGCTACTGGCCTACAAAGCCGTTCATGGAACTGCCCCTACCTACCTCCAAGCGTTAGCGAAACCCCATAACCCTGCTCCGGTAGTTGAGCACTCCGCTCAACTACCTCAGCTGATCGACTGGTACCTCCATCACTACCTCCATCACTACCTCCATCACTACCTCCATCACTAAAAGGAGGAAAAGGTTGGATGGCGAAATCTTAACTCTTCTCTGTTTTGGCACCGCAGTGGTGAAACGAGCTCCCTGCCAATGTCAGGACTGCAGAGTCACTCCACATCTTCTGGAAGAGACTCAAGACCCACTTGTTCAGAGTTCACCTGAACCCTGCATAACATCCATCCTCTTAAAAAAAAAAAACGTCTTGTGTACGTACGTCTTGGCACTTTATTCGCTCTTTATAACTTGGCACTTAGTCACTCACTTGAGATGTTGTGTACTAGCAATGGTTAACCTAGCAAATTAAATGCTTGAAACCTGTTCTGGTGACTTTGTTACTGTATTGGCAGCAATGAAATGTTTCACCTGCCCTAAATGTAAGATTTTAGCACCAAAAGACCTAAGTTGGCAGAGAAAATAAATATTTTTGGTCCTTTTGCGGACAGTTTCAATGTGGTCTTTTAAGGATGACAGATAGTCTATCATTATACCCAAATATTTATATGAAAAAACCTGCTTCATGTTTTTCATATGGATAAAAATATGACCTCCATGTGAGTCAGATGGTGAGCCAAAGACAATGTCCTCTGTTTTCTTTGTTATTGCATGTTATTATTCCACTCAACCATGTTAGTCAACAGAGATATTAGAGCTGCGTCATCAGAATACTTTCATGTATGTACTATGTCTTCATATCATGTCAAGGTATTGACAGACAGACAGACAGACAGACAGACTTTACTTTAATGATCCCTGAGGGAAATTGCATTTGTCACAATACTCCACGGAAAAAAAAGAAGAGATAGACACTCTACGTATAGTAGAGTGTTAGAATATATAAATATATAATATAAACCTATGTAAACAATATACAAAAAATATATATAAAGAAATATAAAAATACACATGAATATACATACGTACATCCAGGCATACATTATAGAGGTAATAGCATACACAAAGATGTAGCATGTCAGATTTTGTAGTGGTAAAAATGACCAGTTATGCAGTGAGATGACCAGTTATGCAGTGAGATGACCAGTTATGCATGTGAATAACCTGTTATACAGCGAAAACTAAGATGAAAGTGACAAATTGTATAGTTTGATAACCACAGGCAGGAATGATTTCCTATGTCGCTCTGTGGTGCATCTCGGTGAGAGGAGTCTTCTGCTGAAGGTACTCCTCCGCTGAGCCAGGGTGGAAAAGAGAGGGTGAGAGGCATTGTCCATGATAGTCCGTAGCCTGACTGACAGAGACATTACCGTGTGGATACAGTTTCTGTTGACTGTTACAAGAGCATAGCAACAAATCAAACAACGATTCAGTTCCTGCAGAACTCTTTTTGACACCATGTTTCTCAATGATATATCAACCAGAGTTGCAACTGCGTCTCCTGAATATTGATATGGATCAAGTTTGCTTTTGTTGTCCTGACAAGATTTTGGAGCAGAATTCCTTCTAGAGCAGCCACCCCCAATTAGCGGCCCAGGAGAGCAAAGTGTCTGGCCCATGCCGACCTAGTGACATCTAGGTCTATGACCTATGACACGATGTCATAACCTGCCATGGAATGAACTATCTGCTGCTACAACACACTACCACTTGTACTGCTAATCTTAACAATAATACTACTCCTACTAATAGCAGCAACAATAACTTCTGCACATAAAACAATGTTTACTGGTCCAATGAAAAATAAACCCAGACAATTTGGTCCTCGACATGGCAACCTTGACATAATTTGGTCCTCAGTGAGAACTAATTAGGGAACCCTGTTCTAGAGATTTCAGTCACTGAGGAAAGAGTTATTGCTCTAAAGTCTAACATCCATCTCAACCTAATGACTTGATGTCATTGTGTTTCATGTGAGTGTGTTGCATGTGTTTATGTGATGTAAGTGTTTAGTGTATTTGTGTTATGTTTCATTTGTCTGCATGATAGTGAGTTTCATGTGAGTGTGTTGTCGTGATTAGTGATAATATGTTTCAAGTGTGGATATCCTGGACCAGCTGTTTCCTGTGTTTGTGTGATTAGTGATTAATGATAGTGTTTAATGTGCTAGTGATTAATGTGCTAGTGTTTGTGTGATTAGTGATTAATGATAGTGTTTAATGTGCTAGTAATGGCAGAGAGCGTGGATATCCTGGACCAGCTGTCGGTCACTTTTAAGAAGTTTGCCGTCCATGGAGACCCCAAGGCGACAGGGAAGGAGCTGAATGGGAAGAATTGGGCCAAACTCTGCAAAGACTGCAACATCACAGACGGCAAGAGCACCAGCAGCACACATGTGGACATCGTCTTCACTAAAGTCAAGTGAGCCGGGAAGGTTACATATTACATGAGTTACATGACACAAATATGATAGATATATAAAATGATATCCTACAGTATAACTAGTTTGATATAAAAGTTTCTTCTTTCTTCAGTTGCACAGTTATAACTTAATATACATCTTAAAGATGAGATTTTAGTGTTTTTTGTAGCATATTCCAATGAGAAAATAAATGAAAAAGGTATGTAGTTCTACACCTTGGTATGTAATGCAAAAAATATAGAATGAGAGCATTGTGCTTCGAGCCATGACCGCAGAAGAAATTATCACAGCCTCTTCTAGTTAGTGTAGAACTACTAATACTAGTACTAGTAACTAATTTGGTCATATCCTCTGCCAAAATAATAACAGGGTGCATATTGTTCTTGTTATACATAAACTATAACAGAATGCTCATTGTTGTTGTTATACATAAACTATAAGTTTGCATATTGTTAATAATATGGTGAATATTGTTGTTATTATACATACGGTATATGATGTATATCAACACATTTAGTTATAGGTACCTGGCGATAGTTACCAGGTGAGTTACCTAGTTACATGGTAAATTACCTGGTTATATATTCCTAGTGATAGTGATAGTACGGTATTAGCAGCAATTAAATGTTTCACCTTCTTATGACAAATGTACTCTTTGTAAGTCGCTTTGGATAAAAGTGTCTGCTGAATACCATAAATGTAAATGTAAATAATGAATCACCTGATGTCTGGGGTCTGATCTCAGAGCAAAGTCGTCCCGAGTCATGACCTATGAAGAGTTCCAGAAGGCCCTGGAGGAACTCGCTCCCAGGAGGTTCAAAGGTCAGAGCAAGGAGGAGGCCCTCCAGTCCATCTTCAGGTTGGTCGTCGACAAAGAGCCAGCCAACGTTGGTGTTACGGTGAGAACTCCAGCTGACCTCCTCCTAACCCTGCTGTTCCTCCTCACCTCCTCCTTACCTGAACAATTCCTCCTACACCATAACACCTCCTCACCCTGCTCCTCCCTACACCGGAGGTGTAGAAGTAGATCTATTGAGGTTTAGAAGGAATTGTATTGAGGAGGTGTAGGAGGAGGTATATCTAGGAGTGGTATTGAAGAGCATTGAGGAGATGTATTGAGGTGTTTGCGTCTCCTCCTACAGAAGGTGCTGAAGGCTCCTGCAGTGGACAGACTGACTGATTCATCCCGCTTTACCGGCTCCCATAAGGAGCGCTTTGACTCCAGCGGGAGGGGGAGGGGGAAGGAGGGGCGGGAGGAGGTGGTGGAGAACACAGGCTACGTGGGAGCCTACCGGAATGCTGGGACCTACCAGGAGAAGATGAAGGACAAGTAGAGGGCCTCCTGGTGTACTGAAGGTGTACTCCTGGTTTTCTTCATCACAAACTAATAGCAGTTGCTAACACATGAGGAGACAGAACATGTACTTACTTGCTTTCACAATGCCTTAAAGGTGCGAGGGTGAACCTTGATATGAGAAATCTTTTCTTGGTTTTCCTATGGAGGGCAGAACTAAAGTGGTGCCATAATGCTAGCTGGACCACAGCTACATATCTAGAAATGTATATCTGTGGGCGTAAAGTTTGACATTTATGTATCAAGATCGACAATCATCTCAACTGGATAATTGAGAAACGGCTTATTAATTCATTTTTATCATGTTTTTATATTGTGTATTTCCTAAGTAACCGAACAGGTGTTAATAAAAATTGGCCAGGTTTTGAATGAAAGCTATACACTTCTTATTCAGTTGAATAAACACTCACACGTACGCAAACACACACATATTAATAATATTAATCATATTTATGATAAGTGAAGAATCTGGCACTCTTTAAAGTATCTATGCAACAATTGAACTATATACTGTACCGACCGATTATGGATCAGAGATTTAGGAAACTAAATCTCAAGTCAAAATACTGGCTTCCCCAACAAGAATGATCCTGCCATACGTTCTCCTATGAAACAAATAGCAAACAAGATAGATGGTGCCCTCCAGTAGGGCCTCGTCATGGAGTTGCATTTGAAAGATGAAGACAGCTTGGAGCCCAGAAGGGTTTCAAGTTTATAATTGGCCTAAAATAACTACATTCTGAACGTACACATTAGCTCATCTTCTCAGTGCAGGACTCGTCATCCCTTGTCGTTGTCAAAATAATTATTGTGCCCATCTCAAAATAATGTTGCACACGGCTGGCGCATGTTCGATTCCCAACTTGGCGACCCGCGTGAGCAGGAAACAACACTCTCCAACACTTGGAATGCAGTCCAGTTTAAATCCTTGGTGTGAATGTGACTTATTGTACCTTTGAGGTCAACTGAAAGCTTTGAAGTCTTAGTGCAGGTTTGCATACTATTTTTTGTTAGGCTGAGATACTGCAGTCACACCCCATCTTCCAGAAGAGACTCAAGACCCACTTGTTCAGAGTTCACCTGAACCCTGCATAACCTTACCCTCATGCTCTTATTTGTTGTACGTCTTTGCAATTTAATCGCTCTTTGTAACTTGGCACTTAACTCAACTCAACTCAAACTTTATTTATAAAGCACATTTAAAAACAATCGGAGTTGACCAAAGTGCTGTACAGGGTAATACATATACTATACATATAATACATATAATGCCGTAATTACAAGATATTAAGATTAATGCTAAGATACTTAAGCTTGGTTAAAAGCCAGAGAGAAAAAGTGTGTTTTTAGGGAGGATTTGAAAACCTCAAATGATCCGGCAGATGGGA
>JAXIVH010000037.1:2625610-2640610 GCA_036785325.1 Urophycis tenuis | reverse complement strand
CACAGTTGTATTAGTAGTGTTTACCTGTACAGCTGTATGAAGTGTATACCTGCACAGTTGTATTAGTAGTGTTTACCTGTACAGTTGTATTAGTAGTGTTTACCTGTACAGGTGTATTAGTAGTGTATACCTGTACAGTTGTATTAGTAGTGTTTACCTGTACAGATGTATGAAGTGTATACCTGTACAGCTGTATTAGTAGTGTTTACCTGTACAGGTGTATGAAGTGTATACCTGTACAGCTGTATTAGTAGTGTTTACCTGTACAGGTGTATTAGCAGTGCAGGTGTATACCTGAGAGTGAGTGCCGGGGGCGTCGGGCAGGTGAGAGGAGATGCAGCCACTGTCCGATCCACTGGAGACAGACACATGGCCAGATGACCCAGAGTTCTCTGTAGCTGAGGGGAAACATGGGTCACCTGACCTGACAGACCACGCACAGAACTTCAGGGGTGCAACGAAAACGTATCAAATAATGTTTCTCCTGAATAAAGGAGGAGACCTTTACTAGCTAAAAATTGTACTTATTTTAATACCAAAAGTACATTTGTTTCTTCATACTTTCTGCTTCAAACTGTATTTATTTAATAATAATGTAATTTTTAAAACTTGAAACTATAAACAGTATGAACACCTCTACGGTGTATACCTCTTTCCTGTGACTGCATTGCTAGTTGTTATGTTTATGGGCACAGCCCACAAGGGTACAGTAGGGGTAGGGGTACAACTAATTAAGATGGGATTAATAAGAGTGTATTTCACTCTTATAATAAAGAATATTTATATTTCATTCCTGCCGTTTCAATTTAAGTGATAAATATTGTCGATCAGATTTCCAAACAGAACTCCAATCTTGAAGCTTCCAGGAGCTTCAGTAGCTTGGTTACATCCATTGTAACCAAGGTACTGATGTCATTAATGTGATTCTACGCATTATAAGTGTGTGTGTGGTATGTGTGTGTGTGAGTGTGGTGTGTGTGTGTGTGTGGTGTGTGTGTGTGTGTGTGGTGTGTGTGTGTGGTGTGTGTGTATGTGTGTGTGTGTGTGTGTGTGTGTGTGTGTGTGTGTGTGTGTGTGAGTGTGTGTGTGTGTGTGTGTGTGTCTGTGTGTATGTGAGTGTGTGTGTGTGTGTGGTGTGTGTGTGTGTGTGAGTGAGTGTGTGAGTGTGTGTGTGAGTGTGTGTGTGTGAGCGGTGTGTGTGTGTGCGTACTGATAGACGGTAGACTGCTGGAGTCTTCTTCTAAATAGGAGGAGGTGAAGGAGCTCTCAGCTGACAGGGAACTCCTCCTGTTAAAGGAGAGAGGAGGAGAGGAGAAAATAGAGAGGGGAGGTATAGTGATGTTTACAGGTGGAGGTATATATGGGGGCGCTGCTCTGCTGGTGAACCGTGACGGTCAGAATGTAGTGTGTTTTGTTTGATTTGTTTGTTTGTTTGATTAAGTGTTACGGATCGCAACAACAACAACCACAACACAACAACAACGGAGCAGGAGGCTTAAATGAACTGCAAAATGAACTGCAAAATGAACTGCAAGATGAACTGCTTTTATATTATTTTGGGGCAATATTTTTTCTCACGGGGTTCACTGCCATGAGGAAAAGAGGGGAAAAGTCTCCTACACCAGGGACAAGCAAACATCAGACAACAGGGTGCGGAAATAGATCTTGATATTCTACCACTGGAGATCAGAGAGCAAAGGCAGCTCAGCTCGGACACCGATTCCAGCGGGGAGACCAGCTCCGTGGGCGGAGGAGGAAGAGAAGCAAGCGAGGGGGAATACAGAGAAAACTACAGAGGAGGAAGAGAGGCAAGCGAGGGGGAATACAGAGAAAACTACAGAGGAGGAAGAGAGGCAAGCGAGGGGGAATACAGAGAAAACTACAGAGGAGGAAGAGAGGCAAGCGAGGGGGAATACAGAGAAAACTACAGAGGAGGAAGAGAGGCAAGCGAGGGGGAATACAGAGAAAACTACAGAGGAGGAAGAGAGGCAAGCGAGGGGGAATACAGAGAAAACTACAGAGGAGGAAGAGAGGCAAGCGAGGGGGAATACAGAGAAAACTACAGAGGAGGAAGAGAGGCAAGCGAGGGGGAATACAGAGAAAACTACAGAGGAGGAAGAGAGGCAAGCGAGGGGGAATACAGAGAAAACTACAGAGGAGGAAGAGAGGCAAGCGAGGGGGAATACAGAGAAAACTACAGAGGAGGAAGAGAGGCAAGCGAGGGGGAATACAGAGAAAACTACAGAGGAGGAAGAGAGGCAAGCGAGGGGGAATACAGAGAAAACTACAGAGGTGCAAAACAAAACTACCACTCCCAACTATTCTCCTTGCGAATGTTAGATCATCGCGGAACAGGATTGATGAACTAAACACCAACATCCGATTCCTGAGAGAATACAGGGATGCGTATATCTTGTGTTTTATGTAATTCTGTAATTTCCCAGCTTGGGTTCAATAAAGTATTTCTATTCTATTCTATTTACGGAGACCTGGCTATCTGAGGATTTACAGAACGACATTCTTCAGTTAAATGGATTTCGTGGACCAATGCACGCAGACATAGACTTGAACGTGACAGGTATAAACGGGTGGGGGATTCTGTTTCTATGTTAATGAACACTGGTGCTCTTCTGTGCATGTTAAAGACAAAACTTGCGCGGATGAGCTGGAACTGTTGTCTATTTCCCTGGGCCCATTCTACCTACCCAGGGAATTGTCTTTATTCCACCATCAGCTAATACAACTACGGCTTCTCAGAAAAAAGCAAGAAACCGCCTCCCCTGGCGCACCCAAGATCATCCTGGGGGATTTTAACACCTGCAAACTGGACTCTGTGCTGCCCACATATGAGCAGTATGTTTCATGTTACACAAAAGGAGAGAAGCAGCTGGACTTGTGTCTTGTGCAACATTATGGAGGCCTACATATCCCTACAGAAACCACCAGTAGGCACCTCAGACCATTTTGCTGTTCAGCTGCTGCCCACATACAGACAAAAGCTGAAGCAGGAGAAGGTGAAGCAGAGAACAGTTCAAGTGTGGTCCAGTGAGGCAACCCAGAACCTGCAGGGCTGTTTCGCCTGCACAGACTGGCAGGTTTTCACCCAGGACCATTCCCTCGAACAGTCTGCCAAAGCGGTGACTTCATGCATCCAATATTGTGAGAGTATGCTAATAGAAGAAGAAGAATTACTCATAATACCCACAAAGACTGTTCAGCGCTACCCAAATGACAAGCCATGGCTCACAACTAAACTGAAAAGAGCAATTCAGGCTAAGCGCAGAGCCTTAGACGCTACAAGGAACGGGTGGAGGCCATGATTCAAACTGGCAATCTGAGGCAGGCCTGGCAAGGCCTCTCTGTACTCACAGGGAAAGCGCCAACCAAGAGAACCACAGAAAACAGGGAAGGGGAGGAAGCAGCATTTGTCACGAATCTGAACTCCTTTTATTGTCGGTTTGACACTCAGGACTTCAGTGCAACAACAGAGGGGCTGAGGAATGAACTCCAGCGCAAGATCAAGGAGGGGCGGGGCCAGCCAATCACCCTCACAGAGGAAGAGGTGAGGCAGGGCCTGAGGAGGCTCAATCCATCCAAGGCCCTGGGACCTGATCTCATGAAAGGGAGGTGAAGGAATGCTCAGATGAGCTAGCCAGTGTTCGCTGTTATCTCTTATCTGTTACATCCATGTTGCTGTTTTTTACTTTGAATATAAGTTATTTTAGTTTCAAAGTATTGTAGTAGTTTTGTATGATTAAATTATTTTGTATTATTGACTTATTTGTTTTTTTGTATATTATTTGACATTTGTCATTGTCATGGGGGCTGAGGTCAGGGGTCATAGGCCGTATCTAGGGGAGGATGGATGGATGAGGGTAGCGTGGTGACATACCTTGTTTTGACCACTACTTCTTGATATAAATTATTTGATTTATATTTTTCGTTAAGAATACATTATTTACTTTATTTACCACTGCATTGGATTGGGCCAGCGGAGGCTGAGGCATCTGGATGTAGCCTCTCCCATCCTCTGCAGCTTTTACATCTGCCACATAGAGAGCCTCATCACCTCTTCTCTTTTGGCCTGGTATGAGGGGCTCTCAGAGACCAACAAGGCCAAACTACGGATGGTGATCACCTTGTGGTCCAAGCTCTGTGGGGAGCAGTGCTCACTCCTCCAGCAGCTCTATGACCAGAGGACGGTGAAGAAAGCAAATAAGATCGTGAGGGACCCAAAACAAGCAGAGGCATGGCTTCATCCCTTCTGCGATCAGGCTTCTTCCATCCATCCATCCGCGAGGGCAGCAGCCTGAGGAGGGAAGCCCAGACTTCCCTCTCCCCAGCCACTTCGTCCAGCTCTTCCGGGGGGATCCCGAGGCGTTCCCAGGCCAGCCGAGAGACATAGTCCCTCCAGCGTGTCCTGGGTCTTCCCCGGGGCCTCCTCCCAAAGGGACGTGCCCGGAACACCTCCTCAGGGAGGCGTCCAGGAGGCATCCTCACTAGATGCCCGAGCCACCGCAACTGGCTCCTCTCGATGCGGAGGAGCTTCGATCAGGCTTCTTAACAAACAGAACCCCCCGGAACGCCCTGCACCTGGAAGACCTGGCCCTGTTGTGCTGACACCGCCCCCCCATGCAGGAACGCACACACACGTGCACATTTCATTGGTAGATCTTTTGGAGTCATACCTCCTGTCTTTTATTGTCTTTTATTGTGGGGTCTTTTACTGTTGTTTAATTACCTGTACCCAGGTAATTAACCTCAGTGGAAGTGTCCACCCACCAATCTCCTAAAACAATAGATCATTAGTGTAGCTTCACCTGACCATTGTTTGGGGCCTGTGAATCATCTTGGTGGATGATGGTCATTAGGGGTGGGTGGGGCCACTGGAGAACGACAGTCGTTAGGTATGATATGCAGTTACCAGTGAACAAAGGTTTGTTTTGGGCAGCCTTTGTTGTTCACCCTCCTGGGAATGGCTGAAAGTGCAGCATTGTAGATGGGGGATAATTGATGTCTCAGACCCCCTCCCCTGTTGAGAGATGGCTTTTCCACTTTGACATAGATGGCTCTTTTTACCCCTCTTTCAAACCATCTGTCCTCTCTGTCCAGGATTTTGACATTGCTGTCCTCAAAGGAGTGAGCCTTTTCCTTTAGGTGTAAATAGACAGCTGATACTGGACCTGAGGAGTTTTCCCTTCTGTGTTGGGCCATGCGCTTGTTTAGAGGTTGTTTATTTTCACCAATGTAAGAGTCCTTACATTCCTCACTGCATTGGACTGCATATACCAAGTTACTCTTTTGTGAGTGTGGTAGTCTGTCTTTGGGGTGTACCAGTTTCTGCCTGAGAGTATTGCTGGGTTTGAAATGGACAGGGATTTGGTGTTTGTTAAAGATTCTCCAGAGTTTTTCAGATACTCCGGACACATAGGGTATCACTATGTTTCTGCGTTGGTTCTTTTTCTCATCACCCTCCAAGTTTGTATTCTTTCTGGAGCATGTTGTCTTGTTGAGGGTCCAACCCGGATAGCCACAAGTTCTCAAAGCACCCTTTAGATGTTGTGCTCTTTTACTTGGGCTTGAGTGGTGGTTGGTATATTATCAGCCCTGTGTTGCAAGGTTCTGATAACCCCCAATTTGTAATCCAGAGGGTGATGGGAGTCAAAGAGAAGGTACTGATCTGTGTGAGTGGGTTTCCTGTATACCCCAATGTGGAGGCTCCTGTCATCACCAAAGTGTACATCACAGTCCAAAAATAACCACTACCATTAACCACATAACATTAACCACTTACCATTTTTGGACTGTGATGTACACTTTGGTGATGACAGGAGCTAAAGTTACATGTACAGATGAAGGTATAGTGACCCGTACAGGTGGAGGTATAGTTACCTGTACAGGTGGAGGTATAGTTACCTGTACAGGTGGAGGTATAGTTACATGTACAGATGAAGGTATAGTTACCTGTACAGGTGGAGGTTAGTTACCTGTACAGGTGGAGGTATAGTTACCTGTACAGGTGGAGGTATAGTTACCTGTACAGGTGGAGGTATAGTGACCTGTACAGGTGGAGGTATAGTTGCCTGTACAGGTGGAGGTATAGTTACATGTACAGATGGAGGTATAGTTACCTGTACAGGTGGAGGTTAGTTACCTGTACAGGTGGAGGTATAGTTACCTGTACAGGTGGAGGTATAGTAACTTGTACAGGAAGAGGTAGTTACCTGTACAGGTGGAGGTATAGTTACCTGTACAGGTGGAGGTATAGTTACCTGTACAGGTGGAGGTATAGTTACCTGTACAGGTGGAGGTATAGTTACCTGTACAGGTGGAGGTATAGTTACCTGTACAGGTGGAGGTATAGTTACCTGTACAGGTGGAGGTTAGTTACCTGTACAGGTGGAGGTATAGTTACCTGTACAGGTGGAGGTTAGTTACCTGTACAGGTGGAGGTATAGTTACCTGTACAGGTGGTGGCTGAGGGGCCCCAGATGGGACCTCATTGGGTCGGAGGTCAGAGAGGAGTGGTCAAACCCAGAGACCGCAATGGAGGCTCGGGTCCGTGGACCTACAGGAGCACACACACACACACACACACACACACACACACACACACACACACACACACACACACAGTTATATTGTAAATGTTTCCATGTGTATTTGCTGTAGTTTATAAATCCATTATTTGTGTATTTGAGGTGGGGTAGGGTGTCTCTGTCTTCTGTAATGGTTTTGATCACACAGATGAACCACAACTGGAATGATAGTTGTGTGTGTGTGTGTGTGTGTGTGTGTGTGTGGGGGTCCTAACCTCGTTTCCTCATGATGTAGTGGACCGCCCGGTCACTGATGGCTGCATCAGTTGTTTTGATATCTAAAAAGGGCTTACTGCCCACCCCCATGCACAGCATCTCTTTAAGTCTCACCTCTGGAACACAGACACACACACACACACACCTTATTAACACACACATACACATACACACACACACATACACACACACACACACACACACACACACACACACACACACACACACACACACACACCTTATTAACACACACATACACACACACACACACACACACACACACACACACACAGACACACACACACACACACACACCTTATTAACACACACACATACACACACACACACACACACACACACACACCTTATTAACACACACACACATACACACACACACACACACACACACACACACATGCACACAAACACACACACCCTTGTTCCTGTTGGCCTGGGACCAGAGGAGGTGGGTGATGTCATCGGTCCAAGCCTGCTTGACTTCATGTGATGCTGCCTGGAGAGTGAGGGCGTGGCTCCTGGACCAGCGCTTCCTGAACCACACCTCAAACTGGAGGCCGCCCTGGCCCGCGGAGGCTGTCAGACCCAGGTCTGCTGTCTACACACATGGAGGGCCAGAGGGTCCAAAGTAGGGCTCACTAGCTGTGATTTCACTCAGAGTGTCAGCATGGCAGCTGAAAACCAAGCATGTGTTTTCAGCCCAGCTAGCAAACCGAAGGGTCTACTTACTTAAAAATATGCTATTTATATTTGACTTCTTTCATATTTCATATTTTTTTGGCTTCTGTTTTCACCTGCTTTAACAATGTAAACATTTGTTCCCAAAGCCAATAAGGACTTTTTGAATTTCAATTAGAGATAATTACAGATAGACAATAGATGGAGATGATGGGATAGAGAGATACAAACAGAGAAATAGAGATATATAGAGAACAATAGATAGGACAGATAGCGATAGAGATGGATAGTGTTAGAGATAGACAGGGAGTTATACTGTATATACATAAAGAGATAGAGATGGAAGGAAACCTAGAGATAGGAGAGATAGAGAGATATAGAAGGAGAGAACGATTGAGGGATAGATAAGAGAGAAGAGAGAAAGAGAGTCTAATGAAGAAAGATATATCTAGCGAGGAAGATTGAGTGAGGAGGACCTTGAAGGAGTGTTTGTAGAGGAGGTCGACACCTCCCTCCACTGCTCTGGGTTTACTGAAGAGGAGCAGCTCCTCAAACAGGAAGACGTGACGAAGACTCTTCTTCCTGCCAGACAGCACAGTGAAGCGGTCCTGACGAAGGAGAGCACCCTGCTCCTTCAGGTTCACCTGTAGGACATCATGTATACATCTTCCTCATCACGCATCTGCTTTTATAGACAGCATCCTGTGTGTTATACATACATCACATTTCATATTCTATAAATAACATGATATATATTAGATATGTAACATCATCTGTTTTTGTGATCAAATGTTATATAGTATAGTATATAGTATAGTAGTGTATATAGTATAGTATATAGTATACTATATATAGTATAGTAGTGTATGTAGTATAGTATATAGTATACTTTATATAGTATGGTACATCATATTGCCTAACCAACTCACATCACAGCAGCGGATGGCGTCCATGGCTAGCAGGTCGTTGCCATGGCGAAGCTGAAAGCTGATCATGTGAGCGGCTGCTCGCAGGGTGTTGAGCCCCTCCTCCTCTGCAGGGCTGAGCTCCTTCAGGAGGTCTTTCAGGAGGAGAGCATACTTACTCATCCTCTGGATGGGCTTCAGAAGGTAGGAGGCGAGGTCCAACCTGTCTCCAAGACCAAGCTGTTTCACCTAGGAACACAGGGGAGACAAGGACGAGAGATGAGGAGAGAGGAGAGGAGGAGGGGAGTCAGGGTAGAGGAAAAGGAGCAGAGGGGAGGTGTAGGATAGAACATCTGGGAGATGGAGCTGTCTGTTTACCCTGAAGAAGGAGTTTCCATGGCTCGCCAGCAGAGCGTCAGACTTGGGTTTGTTCTTACTGTAGAGAGCGTACAGTCCAAACTGTTCCTTCTGTATCAACACATACAGACCAGTTGGTACAGTCCAAGCTGTTCCTTTTGTATCAACACATAGACCAGTTGGTACAGTCCAAACTGTTCCTTCTGTATCAACACATACAGACCAGTTGGTACAGTCCAAACTGTTCCTTCTGTATCAACACATCGACTAGTTGGTACAGTCCAAGCTGTTCCTTCTGTATCAACACATACAGACCAGTTGGTACAGTCCAAACTGTTCCTTCTGTATCAACACATACAGACCAGTTGGTACGGTCCAAACTGTTCGTTCTGTATCAACACATACAGACCAGTTGGTACAGTCCAAGCTGTTCCTTTTGTATCAACACATAGACCAGTTGGTACAGTCCAAACTGTTCCTTCTGTATCAACACATATAGACCAGTTGGTACAGTCCAAACTGTTCCTTCTGTATCAACACATAGACCAGTTGGTACAGTCCAAACTGTTCCTTCTGTATCAACACATAGACCAGTTGGTACAGTCCAAACTGTTCCTTCTGTATCAACACATACAGACCAGTTGGTACAGTCCAAGCTGTTCCTTTTGTATCAACACATAGACCAGTTGGTACAGTCCAAACTGTTCCTTCTGTATCAACACACATAGACCAGTTGGTACAGTCCAAACTGTTCCTTCTGTATCAACACATAGACCAGTTGGTACAGTCCAAACTGTTCTTTCTGTATCAACACACATAGACCAGTTGGTACAGTCCAAACTGTTCCATTGATAAGATCATATATATAACACACAGGCTGGTGGATGTGTGTATAGTGTATTGAATGCGTGTATAGTGTATATGTAGTGTGTATACAGTATCGTGCTATGTCTGTGTTTAGGCCATCCTTAAAAATATTTCAGTTTGCAGCAACAACCAAACAAAAGAAAAAACAGACCTACCTACCTACCTTTTTTTTTTTACTTGGAATTTTGAAAAAAAAAAAAAAAAAAATTTCAAGTAAAAAAAAAAGTACAATTTTGGTCATAATGATTATGTAGGTATGAAATTAAACACATTTGCATATTGTGACGTCACTGACTGGGTCTCCAAACCGTAAAAGTTTAGTGGTCTCCTTGACATCAGTCGACACGGTCACTGTAAGACTCGAGGGGAGAAGGGATGGTAAAGATCTGGGCACAGGTCTTCCAGAACTTTGTGTCACGTTATAGCGGTGTCGAGGTATTTCAATGCATTTTTTTTATGTATTGCTACGGTGCCTGAACCCGTATAACTTTGAACGGTGACCGCAAACATTTTCTTTACTGCAGCCGCGGCCATCATAACAGACAAGGGAACCATTGATGAAATGAAGCGAACATGTCACATCATTCATAGTGTGACATGCGTAAACCATGCGGAAACCAATGGTGCAAACATAAACATAGATGACGCCACAGGTTTTATATCTAAGAAAGAACGTAGCCTATGTGTGTATGTAGGCCATTTATATTCACAATACTTACTAAAATATAATTGATATGGTTTTATTGTAGTATTTTTACTACAATATATTTTATATATTTTACAATATATATTTACAATATTTTACCATCTATATTTTTTATATTTAATATATTTTTAATATATTAATATATTTTTTTATATTTTACAATATGTTCTACAATATATATTTACTACAAATATTTTTAAGGATGGCCTTATAGTGTGTATAATGTACATAGTGTTTGGGTTCGTACGTGTCGTAGAAAACACTGGGCTACTCTCAATGGATGTCTCCAGCAGGCTTCCAGCTCCTTCAGGAAGAACTGGGAGTGGAAATCGAGGATGTTCTCCAGGTTCCCGAACACCACGCAGCGCTGTCCTCGGAGCTCCTGAGGTAGGTCTGGCCGCTCCATCTCTGGAAAGTACTGCTGCATCACATAGCGTAGTGACCGCACATACTCCCTCTCAGTGGAAACCATCTCCTCCACAATGTGCTGCTGCTTGCTGCATAACATGAGCATGAACGAGATGGAAGCATTAGTGGTAACACTAGCATGAAAGAGACAATGGTATTGGCATTACGGTGAAAATAAGCATGAAGGAGATGATAGCAGTAGGTTCTAGAAGGTCCATTGGTTATAAATTGCAATATGTATTATGTAGGTAGTACAAAGTAAAAGTTATTAGGAGTATGTATTAGGGTACTATTTTGGAACTACTATATATTAGTTATAAAGCATGTGAGCTGCGATATGGTGATACGGGTGGTACGGGTGTACATCCAGGGATGCATACCCTCACCTGGCCTTGGTGCAGGGCTGAGTACTGGGGGAGGACGTGAGGGACGAGGGCTGGGCCTGGGAGGGGGTGAGATGGAGAGACTGGGCCTGGGAGGGGGTGAGAGGGAGAGACTGGGCCTGGGTGGTGGTGAGAGGGAGAGACTGGGCCTGGGAGGGGGTGAGAGGGAGAGACTGTTCCTGGGTGGTGGTGAGAGGAGGAGACTGGGCCTGGGAGGGGGTGAGAGGGAGAGACTGGGCCTGGGTGGGGGTGAGGGAGCTCAGAGGGCGGGGCTGGAAGCAGCTGACCTCCAGACCTCTGATGTGGACACCAGTGTTCCCTCTGCGAGGCGGCCAGGCCCGGGTGGGGCTGAGGGGGGTGGGGTCATGATCAAAGCTCTGGGTCTTACGGAGAACCCGCCCCCTAGCAGACAGCTGGTGGAGGCTGGAGGGGGAGGAGCTACACCATCCCTCACTGCCCCGCCTCCACTGAAAAGGCGGAGTCACAGGATGAGAGGGAGGAGTCATAGAGGAAGGACGAGTCACTGAGGAGGTGGAGGGAGCCATATGGGTGGAGGGCAGAGTCACAGATGAGGAGGAGGGTGGGGTTACATGGGAGGAGGAGGGTGGAGTCACATGGGAGGAGGAGGGTGGAGTCAGCTGATGGAGGCTTGAGGAGGAGGAGCTACACCATCCCTCACTGCCCCGCCTCCACTGAAAAGGTGGAGTCACATGATAGGAGGGAGGAGTCATAGAGGAAGGATGAGTCACTGAGGAGGTGGAGGGTGGGGTTACATGGGAGAATGGTGGAGTCACATGGGAGGAGGGTGGAGTCACATGGGGGGAGGGTGGAGTCACATTGGAGGAGGGTGGAGTCACATTGGAGGAAGGGGGAGTCACATTGGAGGAGGGTGGAGTCACATTGGAGGAGGGTGGAGTCACATGGGGGGAGGGTGGAGTCACATTGGAGGAGGGTGGAGTCACATGGGGGGAGGGTGGAGTCACATGGGAGGAGGGTGGAGTCACATTGGAGGAGGGGGGAGTCACATGGGGGGAAGGCAGAGTCACAGAGGAGGTGGTAGGAGTCACAGATATGATGGTTCGGAGGTGAGAGGAGGTGTTTGAGGAGGCTCGGAGCAGGAGTTGTTCTCTGGTTCTGAGAGCAGCCTCCATCTTCCTACGGAAGTCCTGGTCGGTCTCCTGACACCACCTCCAGGAGGAGGTCCAGAGCTGAAGAGGTGTAGCACTCTTCAGCTCTTCAGCCCCCCTCCTCATCTCCAGGAACTTCTGCTCAGGGATTGGTGGGTGCTGGCGGCGGTAGCTCTCTAGGCGGCCAATCACAGCCTCGCATTTATCAGCTTCAGTACAGTCCTGCAGGCTGACAGCTGCAAGGTAACGCAAACCCTGCAATGCTGAATCACAGGCCTGGGTGAGGGAGAGAGAGAGAGAGAGAGAGAGAGAGAGAGAGAGAGAGAGAGAGAGAGAAGAGAGAGAGAGAGAGAGAGAGAGAGAGAGAGAGAGAGAGAGAGAGAGAGAGAGAGAGAGAGAGAGTTTGAAGACAGGGTCTCAAAGTGTCTGAGGGTGACTTAATGTTGATTTAGTGACTTTAACGGTGATGTTAATCCGGATCCAGAGCGCATAATGTAGGACTTCTTGTCCTTTCCACAATTGAATGTATTAGCAATGTCAGAATCAGGGAAAGTGGTTAGAAACATGTCTGATATGACTATCTGAATATCTGATATTTAGCTGCTTTTAGCCAGCCCGGAGGTGGCTGACCGGAGTTTCTAAAGAATCGTTGTGCAGACTGGTCCTACTGGGCCACACTATGGTGAAGCCTGTGAATACAGAACAGTATTGGGTGTTTTTACGGCAACTTTCTGTTTCTCTGACTTCCCGTGCCATTCACTGAATGCGCTGTTCTCAAGCCAGATCTCATGGAACTGGTACTTACCCATAAGACACATATCCAGAAACTACTCAATAGTTCTAGAAGTGCCTTTTTTCAGATGAATTCAGATTATTGGATTACTTAAAATATATGTCAGTTACGGTTGGCGGCCTGTGTCTCTAATGCCTGCCTCCTTTTCTCAATATTTTTCGGGCCCTCTTGTACTTTTTTAGATTTTCTTTTGTATGGCTTCAATTGGTCATCTCACTGCTGCACGCTACTTCAGCATTGGTCCACAACGTTAACGTTAACTTGGTGGATTGGCCAGTGAGCCCAGAACAGCACACTGCACAGTGCACGACTGACAGCCACACAGAGAGAGACAGAGACAGACTCTACTAACACACTAACTGTCTACTAACCCTCTACCAACCCACTAACTGTCTACTAACCCTTTACCAACCCACTAACTGTTTACTAACCGTCTACCAACCCACTAACTGTCTACTAACCCTCTACCAACCCACTAACTGTCTACTAACCCTCTACCAACCCACTAACTGTTTACTAACCGTCTACCAACCCACTAACTGTCTACTAACCCTCTACCAACCCACTAACTGTCTACTAACCCTCTACCAACCCACTAACTGTCTACTAACACTCTACCAACCCACTAACTGTTTACTAACCGTCTACCAACCCACTAACTGTCTACTAACCCTCTACCAACCCACTAACTGTCTACTAACCCTCTACCAACCCACTAACTGTCTACTAACCCTCTACCAACCCACTAACTGTCTACTAACCCTCTACCGACCCACTAACTGTCTACTAACCCTTTACCAATCCACTAACTGTCTACTAACACTCTACCAACCCACTAACTGTCTACTAACCCTCTTACAACCCACTAACTGTCTACTAACACTCTACCAACCCACTAACTGTCTACTAACCCTTTACCAACCCACTAACTGTCTACTAACCCTTTACCAACCCACTAACTGTCTACTAACCCTTTACCAACCCACTAACTGTCTACTAACCGTCTACCAACCCACTAACTGTCTACTAACCCTTTACCAACCCACTAACTGTCTACTAACCCTTTACCACTCCACTAACTGTCTACTAACCCTCTACCAACCCACTAACTGTCTACAAACTCTCAACTTACCCTCTATTAAGCCTCTTCTGTCTCACTGACCGACCCTCCAACCCTCTACAAACCATCTAACCCTCTACAAACCCTCTGCTAACCCTCTAGCCCTCTAACCCTCTACAAACCATCTAACCCTCTACAAACCCTCTAACCCTCTACAAACCCTCTACAAACCATCTAACCCTCTACAAACCCTCTGCTAACCCTCTAGCCCTCTAACCCTCTACAAACCATCTAACCCTCTACAAACCCTCTGCTAACCCTCTAGCCCTCTAACCCTCTACAAACCATCTAACCCTCTACAAACCCTCTAACCCTCTACAAACCCTCTACAAACCCTCTAACCCTCTACAAACCCTCTGCTAACCCTCTAGCCCTCCAACCCTCTAGAAACCGTCTAACCTTCTACAAACCCTCTAACCATCTAACCCTGTACAAAGCCTCTACAAACCATAAACATTTATTTTGTCACTTTTGTTTTGTTTGTGATGGGAGCGACTTATTAGTTGGGAAGGATTGGCTTGGAAGGCAAAATGTCGGGTCTCATGGCAGGTCAATATACATTTTTTCGACCACTTTCGTGAATGCTTGAAACCTTGTTTGTTGTCTTTGGAAAATAAAGAAACACTTTTTTGGTAACAGTCTTATGCGTGCAAATCCAGACCTGCTCACAGGGCCCACGGCCTTATTTGACACAGTGACAAAAACGGCCGACACACCCTCTACAAACCCTCTAACCCTCCCCAAACCCTCTAACCCTCTACAAACCCTCTCACCCTCTACAAACCATCTAACCCTCTACAAACCTTTTAACCCTCTACAAACC
>JAXIVH010000037.1:2593110-2615610 GCA_036785325.1 Urophycis tenuis | reverse complement strand
ACACACACACACACACACACACACAGAGTTACTACTGCCCCTGCCCTACTCACCAGGAAGGCAGAGAACACCACGGGACATCACATGACTGTGGATTGGGAGGCTCCTCCTCCTGCCATCTGTGAGCAACTTCTCAGTTAATGAACCCGTTAACGAGCCTGTCAACGAGGCTGATAATGAGTCTGACGAGTTTGATGAGGAATCTTTTAAGGGTTCTGTCAGCGTTTCCGTATCTTCTGCAGGCTGATGGCTGAGAGTGGTAGGGGCGTGCTGGGAGGTGGTAGTGAGTTGCTGGATGGAGGAGTGATTCTGGGGTTCCCTGCTGGGCCTTTCTGGCTGAGCAACTCCCGATGCCCTGGGGGGGTCCCCCCATCCACGCTGTGTTGCTGAGCCAGGAGTGTGTCCAGGTGTGTGTCCAGGTGTGTGTGTTGCTGAGCCAGGTGTGTGTCCAGGTGTGTGTGTTGCTGAGCCAGGAGTGTGTCCAGGTGTGTGTCCAGGTGTGTGTGTTGCTGAGCCAGGTGTGTGTCCAGGTGTGTGTGTTGCTGAGCCAGGAGTGTGTCCAGGTGTGTGTCCAGGTGTGTTTGTTGCTGAGCCAGATGTGTGTCCAGATGTGTGTCCAGGTGTGTGTGTTGCTGAGCCAGGTGTGTGTCCAGGTGTGTGTGTTGCTGAGCCAGGTGTGTGTGTTGCTGAGCCAGGAGTGTGTCCAGGTGTGTGTGTTGCTGAGCCAGGTGTGTGTCCAGGTGTGTGTGTTGCTGAGCCAGGTGTGTGTGTTGCTGAGCCAAGTGTGTGTCCAGGTGTGTGTGTTGCTGAGCCAGGTGTGTGTCCAGGTGTGTGTGTTGCTGAGCCAGGAGTGTGTCCAGGTGTGCGTCCAGGTGTGTGTGTTGCTGAGCCAGGTGTGTGTCCAGGTGTGTGTGTTGCTGAGCCAGGTGTGTGTGCAGGAGTGTGTCCAGGTGTGTGTGTTGCTGAGCCAGGTGTGTGTGCAGGTGCATGTTGGTAACAAAGGCTGATGTGTTGAGTTACTGAGGGTTGAGATGAGAGAGATGGCAGTTCCTCGAGTTCAACATACTCCCCCTCTGAATCAGAACCAGCATCTGATTGGCTTGGGGTGGTCAGGGGCGTGGTCAGGGGTGTGGTCTGGGGAATGGTTAGGCGTGGGGCTAAGGGCATGTTTAGGGGCCTGATTATAGGTGGGGGTGTGGCCAGGGACCTGGGGTTCAAAACATCACCCCAGGAAATCTTGAGGGGAGGAGCTGAGAGAGATAGCTCCTCCTGAGGTTGTCCCCTCTGTTCCAAGGCCATGGCAGACACAACTCTCCTGGCAGTTACCTCCTCCTGGCACACATCACCGGGAGGCTGCCGGAAGGGCAGGAGCTGGTAGAAGTTCTCCTGGAGAGAGAGCGATAAGAGAGCTGATAGTAGAAATGGAGAATACTTCCACTGGTCTGCAACACTTTTCTCTACCAGACATTTGTATTATTTAATCATTCTTATTAATATACACTTAATGTTGTAATGTGTACGATTCTTCTTCTTCAACTTCTGTGTGACGTGAAGTAGCGCAGCTTGGCCGGCCGGATGGTGCCAGGGCGAGTGTTCTGGGAGGGTTGATTGTATGATTCTACAAAGAAAGAGGCACCAGATGGCAATCATTTCTCCTTTGAAGAATATATCAAAGATATATATATATATTGTACACCTGGGGACAATATACATTATCCACAGATACGTCCAGGCTAATTAAAGCTCACACATTGCGACTTCAATGATGAATGAATACATTATACAAGGAATACTAAGGAATACTATAATGACTAAATTAATGTTTACTGCTTGGCTCAATGGACAGATGACAGAAGACAGTTTTAGAACAGAGAGAAAGACAGATAAAGACACAGAGAGCGATATATACAGTGACAGAGACAGAGAGTGATGGAGAGATAGAGACATAGATAGATAGATAGATAGATAGATAGATAGATAGATAGATAGATAGATAGATAGATAGATAGATAGAGAGACGGAGAGAGAGAGGGAGAGAGAGAGAGAGAGAGAGAGAGAGAGAGAGAGAGAGAGAGAGAGAGAGATGGAGGGGTATGAAAAGACAGTAGGATCATGACTGATGCACAAGCTATGTGTAAGGGCTGCCTTGTTCACTGGCAGGTCCAGACAAGCCCAGAGTGGCAGTTAGTGTCCTTAAGCTGATCATTCACCACACACACACACACACACACACACACACACACACACACACACACACAAATGCCGCACCCACACACACACACCTTACTGACACACACACACACACACACACACACACACACACACACACACACACAAGCACACATGTACAAATGATTAGCTCAATGTTATCAGATGTCACTCGGCTGTAGAAAGTTACCTTTACTACAGCTCTAAGTCACCATAGCAACAGCCTCCGGTCACTGTAGCAACAGCTAGGCTTTACTTCAGTGGATCTTGAACGAATGTTTGAACTTACATTATCAGTGTTCTTCTACTCCTTGTTGGAGTTTGTTAACCTATGCTTACAAAATTCTTCTTATAATCTAAAAACATCTAAAGACCACCTCTTCAGGGATCATAAGGTGACCTCTACAGACTACATCTTTAGGGACCATAAGATGACCTCTACAGACCACCTCTTCAGGGACCATAAGATGACCTCTAAAGACCACATCTTTAGGGACCATAAGGTGACCTCTAAAGACCACATCTTCAGGGACCATAAGATGACCTCTAAAGACCACATCTTCAGGGACCATAAGATGACCTCTAAAGACCACATCTTCAGGGACCATGAGATGACCTCTAAAGACCACATCTTCAGGGACCATAAGATGACCTCTAAAGACCACATCTTCAGGGACCATAAGATGACCTCTAAAGACCACATCTTCAGGGACCATAAGGTGACCTCTACAGACCACATCTTCAGGGACCATAAGGTGACCTCTAAAGACCACCTCTTCAGGGACCATAAGATGACCTCTACAGACCACCTAATCTATTTTATGCAAAGTGTAACTAGACTTGTTGGAGATACATATTGTTTGGTTTTCAATTAAAAGGAGAATGGGATTGTTTGAAGAAACGCCTAACGGCACTACGGCAGTATTCTGATGACACCACACCCAGCGTCCAGGCTGTGCACATGGAGGAGAGGGGGAGTGTGAAGGGAGCACCCTGCCTGCCTCCTCCCATGGCAAACCAAAGTCTTATGAATAATTCATACATTTATTATCAGACAACACCAGATCACACAAATGTCTTGTCTTCATGTATAACAGTAGTGCTGTGTCTACCAGTATAATGGTAGTGATGTATCCA
Source organism: Urophycis tenuis (assembly GCA_036785325.1). Lineage (NCBI taxonomy): Eukaryota > Metazoa > Chordata > Actinopteri > Gadiformes > Phycidae > Urophycis > Urophycis tenuis. Next base: position 2,612,265 of record JAXIVH010000037.1, on the reverse strand, counting down.
CCAGTACAACAGAAGTGATGTTTCCACCAGTACAACAGAAGTGATGTTTCCACCAGTGTAACAGTAGTTATGTATCTACCAATATAACAGTAGTGATGTATCAACCAGTATAACAGTCCTGCTGTATCCACCAGTATAAGTCATGCTGTATCCACCACTATAACAGTAGTGATGTATCCACCAGTGTAACAGTCGTGATGTATCTGCCAGTATAACAGTAGTGATTTATCCACCAGTATAACAGTAGTGATGTATCCACCAGTATAACAGTAGTGATGTATCCACCACTATAACAGTAGTGATGTATCCACCAGTATAACAGTAGTGATGTATCCACCAGTGTAACAGTAGTGATGTATCCAACAGTATAACAGTAGTGATGTATCCACCAGTGTAACAGTAGTGATGTATCCACCAGTGTAACAGTAGTGATGTATCTGCCAGTATAACAGTAGTGATTTATCCACCAGTATAACAGTAGTGATGCATCCACCAGTGTAACAGTAGTGATGTATCCACCAGTGTAACAGTAGTGATGTATCCACCACTATAACAGTAGTGATGCATCCACCAGTGTAACAGTAGTGATGTATCCACCAGTGTAACAGTAGTGATGTATCCACCACTATAACAGTAGTGATGTATCCACCAGTATAACAGTAGTGATGTATCCACCAGTGTAACAGTAGTGATGTATCCAACAGTATAACAGTAGTGATGTATCCACCAGTGTAACAGTAGTGATGTATCCACCAGTATAACAGTAGTGATGTATCCACCAGTGTAACAGTAGTGATGTATCAACCAGTATAACAGTAGTGATGTATCCACCAGTGTAACAGTAGTGATTTATCCACCAGTGTAACAGTAGTGATGTATCAACCACTATAACAGTAGTGATGTATCCACCAGTGTAACAGTAGTGATGTATCCACCAGTGTAACAGTAGTGATGTATCCAACAGTATAACAGTAGTGATGTATCCACCAGTGTAACAGTAGTGATGTATCCACCAGTATAACAGTAGTGATGTATCCTCCAGTATAACAGTAGTGATGTATCCACCAGTGTAACAGTAGTGATGTATCAACCAGTATAACAGTAGTGATGTATCCACCAGTGTAACAGTAGTGATTTATCCACCAGTGTAACAGTAGTGATGTATCCACCATTATAACAGTAGTGATGTATCCACCAGTGTAACAGTTGTGATATATCAACCAGTATAACAGTAGTGATGTATCCACCAGTGTAACAGTTGTGATTTATCCACCAGTGTAACAGTAGTGATGTATCAACCAGTATAACAGTAGTGATGTATCCACCAGTGTAACAGTAGTGATATATCAACCAGTATAACAGTAGTGATGTATCCACCATTATAACAGTAGTGATGTATCCACCAGTGTAACAGTTGTGATATATCAACCAGTATAACAGTAGTGATGTATCCACCAGTGTAACAGTTGTGATATATCAACCAGTATAACAGTAGTGATGTATCCACCAGTGTAACAGTAGTGACGTATCCAACAGTATAACAGTAGTGACGTATCCACCAGTATAACAGTAGTGATATATCAACCAGTATAACAGTAGTGATGTATCCACCATTATAACAGTAGTGATGTATCCACCAGTGTAACAGTTGTGATATATCAACCAGTATAACAGTAGTGATGTATCCACCAGTGTAACAGTTGTGATATATCAACCAGTATAACAGTAGTGATGTATCCAACAGTATAACAGTAGTGACGTATCCACCAGTATAACAGTAGTGATGTTTCCACCAGTATAACAGTAGTGATGTATCCACCAGTGTAACAGTATTGATGTATCCACCAGTATAACAGTCATGCTGTATCCACCAGTATAACAGTAGTGATTATTAGGAAAAATATTATTTAGCAATGGTACGGTTAGGTTGATCTGACATTCTGAAGAAGGACATAGTGAAGATTGTATTCCTCTTGGCGACTTTAAGTCTGACTCTCTGGAACTTGGAGACACAACATAAAGTGATTGAAGGATACACCTACGTCATGTCAAATCTGCTTAGTAACATGTAATGTTTATACATTATAAGCCAATCAGAATGGGACACTCCTGTCATGCTTTTCCGGTTTGAGACTTGTATTTAATACACTGTGTTTCCGGGAGCAGGCAGAAGGAACTGAGGAAGATTCACGCACAAATCTCTTGTTTGATGAAATCCTCTGCCTTCTCCTCGTACGAGACCAATAAACAACTTCAGTTTAAACTATATAGAGTTCCTGGCACTTCTTGTTCTTCGGCATCAACAACAATCTCCTCACTATCAGTGATGTATCCACCAGTGTAACAGTAGTGATGTATCCAACAGTATAACAACAGTGAACTATATTATGTCCAGCAGGTATCAGGTACTGTATATTAGTGTGTATTAGTGTGTAACAGTGTGTATGTGTGTAAATTAGTATGTAGTAGTGTAGATTAGTAGTATGCATCAGTAGCATGTATATTAGTGTGTAGTAGTTAGGGTTAGGTATATTGGTGTGTGTGTATGAATGTGTAGCAATGTGTATCAGTGTATATTACTGTGTATATTAGTGTCTAGCATTAGTCTGCAGCAGGTATCAGGTTGCAGTCTTCAGGGGATCACTACTCTGAACACACACAAGTCCTTCAGAACACCAGGCTTATACAACCATTTACCTGTCTGTCTGCTTACTGCCTGCCTGTTTTTCAGTTTACTGCCTGTATTGTCTGTCTTTCTTTCTGTCTGCTTACGGCCTGACATAGCCCTCTAAATCAATCTAATACACAAACACACTCACAAACTCACACACACACACAGACACACACACAGACAGACAAATAGAGAGACAGACAAGCAGAGACACACACAGACAGGCAGGTGATTAGACTCAGGAACTCACCAGGTGGTGGAAAGTGTCCCAAAAGGTTTAATATTCCATGGTACGACTGTATCCTGTCTGCCTGTCTCACAGTACTAGACTGTCTGACTCTCTCTCTCTCTCTCTCTCTCTCTCTCTCTCTCTCTCTCTCTCTCTCTCTCTCTCTCTCTCTCTCTCTCTCTCTCTCTCTCTCTCTCTCTCTGTTTCAGGGCCTCTTGCTGTATTGGCTTACCCTCGGCTTCACTAGACTCCGCCCACTGGCATTCTATCTACTAGGCTCCGCCTCCCAGCTGCCATCCTACTCCCAAGAATGAGCTGCCCCAGTCACTCCCCTCCCTCTCCCTCTCCCAAGCCGTCCCAATACGGCCCTACTCTCCACCACTCCACACCTGCCTTCTGCCAGCCACAATACAATCTGTTAGACAAAAACATTCCCTGGATGAATTATAACTCATTCTATTCTAGAGAAACATTCTAGTTCAGATCTTTTGAAATGGAGGAAGTAGCTGCAGTAGCTGGTATACTGCAGGTTTAAAAGAAATGTAATCACTTGGAAGGTTTTAAATAACACATACGGATTATAGAATGTATTCATCATGTCGACCATTTTATGATAAAAAGCTATTGAGGATGTCATCATCTGTAGACGTTGTTTACAAGTTACCGCACTCTTCTGTTTGGAAGGATGACGTAGCTCCAGAGTGACCATTATTACACGGAGAAGCTCCAGAGTGACCATTATCACAAGGACAAGCTCCAGAGTGACCATTATCACAAGGTCAAGCTCCACAGTGACCATTATCACAAGGACAAGCTCCAGAGTGACCATTATCACAAGGAGAAGCTCCACAGTGACCATTATCACAAGGACAAGCTCCACAGTGACCATTATCACAAGGACAAGCTCCAGAGTGACCATTATCACAAGGACAAGCTCCAGAGTGACCATTATCACAAGGACAAGCTCCCGATGATCATTATCACAAGGACAAGCTCCACAGTGACCATTATCACAAGGACAAGCTCCAGAGTGACCATTAGACAGACAGACAGACAGACAGACAGACAGACAGACATACTTTATTGATCCCTGAGGGAAATTGCCTTCGTCACAAAACTCCAGGAGAAAGAAGAGGACACTCTACTTATAGTAGAGTGTTAGAAAATATAAATATATAAAGGAAACAAGGAATGTAAATATTTATTTATAAATATAAATATATAAAGGAAACATTATCACAAGGACAAGCTCCAGAGTGACCATTATCACAAGGACAAGCTCCAGAGTGACCATTATCACAAGGACAAGCTCCAGAGTGACCATTAGCTCAAGGACAAGCTCCAGAGTGATCACTTCAATGAGAACCTTAGGAGTGAATAATACCTCAAGGTGTAGCTCCTAACACAGTGACCACTACCTGAAGGAGAAGCTTAAGAGTGACCTCAAAGAAACAGAAGCTCATTCAGAAGCTCAGTAAGTACATTGTTCTGTTCTATTTTAACATTATACAGCTAATAGCAGTATGATCTGAAGCTCCTGTCAGAATGCAAGCAGGAATGACATGCTGCAACAAGCATGCAGGCATGCTTGTTGCAGCATGTGGAGATAATTCTCTCTCTCTCTCTCTCTCTCTCTCTCTCTCTCTCTCTCTCTCTTCTCTCTCTCTCTCTCTCTCTCTCTCTCTCTCTCTCTCTCTCTCTCTCTCTCTCTATCAGTATGTAGGTAGTATGCACCCAGAGTGTAGACAGTTCATAGCCAGTATGTAACCAGTAGGTAACCAGTACATAGCCAGTATGTAACCAGTAGGTAACCAGTACATAGCCAGTATGTAACCAGTAGGTAACCAGTACATAGCCAGTATGTAACCAGTAGGTAACCAGTACATAGCCAGTATGTAACCAGTAGGTAACCAGTACATAGCCAGTATGTAACCAGTAGGTAACCAGTACATAGCCAGTATGTAACCAGTAGGTAACCAGTACATAGCCAGTATGTAACCAGTTTATAAAGTTTATAGTGTGTAGCCATTATGCATTATGCAGGTAGTATGTATGTAGTATGTAGGTAGTATGCAACCCGAATGCAGACAGTACGGAGCCAGTGTGGAGCCGTATGTAGCCAGCATGTAGGCAGGTAAGTTCAACAAGGCTTTTAGAGCGATCTATGGAGAAACCAGATAAGCCATTGACACATGTTTCCAACAGCATCCAGCTGCAGACCCAAAGCCTCAGGCCCACCTCCAGCTCCAGGACCAGTTTGTTAAGGTGGAAAATCTCTTTATCATGCTTCATTATCAATAAATAACATCTACATACCATACCATACCATATATTGCATACCATATAATTTGAGAATGGAACTGCCTAGAAACAGCCCTGAACCATCGCTTACTGTATTACTTGTATAAAGTGAAGTGCAGTTTACTGGTCGGACAAGGGCATTCTTTTTGCAGGTTTTACAGTGAGAGGTATCCACCACTGTGATTTAGCTTCAGCACCATTTCAATTTCAATTACGTATTTAAATGAATTTAAACATATGTACATGTCTAAAAACCATGAATGTTTCTAGCTATAACAGTGTAACCATGTACACTGGATACGTTTCTAGTTAAAGAGGTCTTTAAAACACCATGTAGGTCTCTAGTTATAGAAGTGTTTAAAACACCATGTAGGTCTCTAGTTATAGAAGTGTTAAAGAACCATGTAGGTCTCTAGTTATAGAAGTGTTAAAAACACCATGTAGGTCTCTAGTTATGGGAGTGTATTTTAACACCATGTGAGTCTGTAGTTATAGAAGTATTTAAAACACCAGTTATAAAAGTGTTAAAAACACTATGTAGGTCTCTAGTTATATAAGTGTTTAAAACACCATGTAGGTCTCTAGTTATAGAAGTGTTAAAGAACCATGTAGGTCTCTAGTTATAGTGTTTAAAACACCATGTAGGTCTCTAGTTATGGGAGTGTATTTTAACACCATGTGAGTCTGTAGTTATAGAAGTATTTAAAACACCAGTTATAAAAGTGTTAAAAACACTATGTAGGTCTCTAGTTATATAAGTGTTAAAACACCATGTAGGTCTCTAGTTATGGGAGTGTATTTTAACACCATGTAAGTCTGTAGTTATAGAAGTATTTAAAACACCAGTTATAAAAGTGTTAAAAACACTATGTAGGTCTCTAGTTATATAAGTGTTAAAAACACCATGTAGGTCTCTAGTTATAGTGTTTAAAACACCATGTAGGTCTCTAGTTATGGGAGTGTATTTTAACACCATGTAAGTCTGTAGTTATAGAAGTATTTAAAACACCAGTTATAAAAGTGTTAAAAACACTATGTAGGTCTCTAGTTATATAAGTGTTAAAAACACCATGTAGGTCTCTAGTTATAGAAGTGTTAAAGAACCATGTAGGTCTCTAGTTATAGAAGTGTTTAAAACACCATGTAGGTCTCTAGTTATAGGTGTTAACAACACCATGTAGGTTTATAGTTATAGAAGTGTTAAAAACACCATGTAGGTCTCTAGTTATATAAGTGTTAAAAACACCATGTAGGTCTCTAGTTATAGAAGTGTTAAAGAACCATGTAGGTCTCTAGTTATAGAAGTGTTAAAACACCATGTAGGTCTCTAGTTATAGAAGTGTTAAAAACACCATGTAGGTCTATAGTTATAGAAGTGTTAAAACACCATGTAGGTCTCTAGTTATAGAAGTGTTAAAAACATCATGTAGGTCTATAGTTATAGACATGTTTGAATAACATGTAGGTCTCTAGTTAAAGAAGTGTTTAAAACACCATGTAGGTCTCTAGTTATAGAAGTGTTAAAACATCATGTAGGTCTCTAGTTATAGTGTTTAAAACACCATGTAGGTCTCTAGTTATATAAGTGTTAAAACACCATGTAGGTCCAAGAAGTGTTAAAACACCATGTAGGTCTCTAGTTATAGAAGTGTTAAAACACCATGGTCTCTAGTTATATAAGTGTTAAAACACCATGTAGGTCTCTAGTTATAGAAGTGTTTAAAACACCATGTAGGTCTCTAGTTATAGGTGTTAACAACACCATGTAGGTTTATAGTTATAGAAGTGTTAAAAACACCATGTAGGTCTCTAGTTATATAAGTGTTAAAACACCATGTAGGTCTCTAGTTATAGAAGTGTTTAAAACACCATGTAGGTCTCTAGTTATAGGTGTTAACAACACCATGTAGGTTTATAGTTATAGAAGTGTTAAAAACACCATGTAGGTCTCTAGTTATAGAAGTGTTAAAAAAACATGTAGGTCTCTAGTTATAGAAGTGTTTAAAACACCATGTAGGTCTCTAGTTATAGAGGTGTTAAAAACACCATGTAGGTCTCTAGTTATAGAGGTGTTAAAAACACCATGTAGGTCTCTAGTTATAGAGGTGTTAGAAACACCATGTAGGTCTCTAGTTATAGAGGTGTTAAAAACACCATGTAGGTCTATAGTTATAGACGTGTTTGAATAACATGTAGGTCTGTAGTTAAAGAAGTGTTTAAAATTTAGGAATAGAATAAAATAACAGAATAAAATAACCTAATTGGCGTTATCTTGGTTTTTGTATCAGATACACCAGTACCTCATATTGTACCTCATACCGGAATTACAATATTAACACATATTTGATTGCAGTAGTTGTTATTTAATTTCATGTAATGGAACTGCTAGCTAAGGCATAGGCCTATAATCATCTAAATAGCAATAATGAACCATATTACGACCAAATGCCATAATTTAGGTGAACCTGGTTTTGTCGGTTAAAGTTTTTTTTTGTGCTGTTTCTTGTTGCCAAGGGGTAACTCAATAAGATTAGAGAGGGTGCCCGGTGATATCCCTTGGGCAATTCTCAATATTGAGCCTTTCTTGCTCAATGTCCTGAATATAAGGCGAGATATAGGGTAAAAAAATTAACAAGTAGATATCACTATGAAACTTCACCAGTTGATAACTTAGATCAATATGAAAAATAAGTGTATAATAAGTTTTCTCTAATTTAATGTTTGGATATGCAAATTAGGCATGATGTAATTAAATGTGCGCTGATTTATTTTCCATTTTCCATTTATCAACGCACTACCTCACTTTTTCGTACTTTTCTGTGTTTCTGTGTTTTTGTCTGTACGGTGTCCGTTTGTCTGTCCATTGTTTATTTTGCACCAGGTCTGAGAGGACTGAAATTTCATCTGTGCTATATGCCTGCCATGTAGCACATTTGACAATAAAGATACTTGAATCTTGAATCTTGAATCTTGAATTTGCATAAACTTTAAAAAGTAAAATCTGAACATTGGATAAAGCCAGTTTCATTTTTTTTTATTTTGTTGACATATTAGATGAAAAGTATTTTACACAGGGAATTCTGGATCTCTCATTTAGTTATTCAGTAGGCCTAAATCAGAAAATACTGCCAATAGCCTTTTTAAAAAAATCAATTTTCACCATGTTTTTGGGAATGAAATGTCATAGAAATCAAGCTAAGAATAATATATTAACAAATCCCTCTGTAAAAACCTTCTAAATATGGTTAGGTGTAAGACTGGAAAGTTTGGAATATGTAGATGCTCCTGAAGTGAAGATTTTGTTCTCAGAGTGAGGGCTGTTCACACCCATAACTATCATGAAATATCATCAAAATCATGAAAAAATAGGAAATACCTCTTATTTCAAGGTGAGTAAATGCAAATCAACTCAAATAAAATGTACTAAAACACAGTTTTCTGTGTGATAGTTATTCAGACAGTACTTTACAATTTGGAAAATGTAACCCTTTTCTATGTCAATTAACAAATTTATGTATTTCAGATGTAGTTCTGATTATTGTCCAATTCTGGCTCACTCGTTCTTGAACATCCTACCCTAAAAAATGCACAGAACATTGTGCAAGGCACACCATTCATCTGGCAACTGCATCTGTTAGAGCTACAAGGGGTTTCACTCTTACAGCCACATCTGATCATCTCCAAAATATAGTCTGGTGCAAGTTTGACATTTTCTGGTAGACTCGTTGGGCTCAGTAGCTTATTGCTTATGTCTTTTTTCCATCCATATTCTTCAGGGTTCAGTCTTGGAGGAGGATTTATATTGAGTGTTCGCCACAAGACTGCTTGAAAGTGGGCCCTCTTCACATTTTCAATAAATGCTTCTGTAGTTGGTGGAAGAGCAGCCAAATTTGCTGAAGATGTATGACCTTTTCCATTCTTTGCCCCCCATACTACCAACCTTGTGTGTGACATGTTCTTGCTGTTCTTCATGCCATAACAGGCCGATATGAAAATTGATTTTTTAAAGGCTATTGGCAGTATTTTCTGATTTACTGAATAACTAACTAATATAATAATATAATAATATAATAACTAATATAACGAGATATCCATAATTCCCTTTGTAAAATACGTTTCATCTAATATGTCAACAAAATGAAAAAATAATTTTGAAACTGGCTTTATCCAATGTTCAGATTTTATTGTTTAAAGTTTATGCTAATCAGCGCATATTTAATTACATCATACCTAATTTGCATATTATAACATTAAATTACAAAAAACTTGTAATATATATTTTTTTTCATATTCGAGTAAGTAATCAAATTGTGAAGTTTCATAGTGATATCTGCTAGTTATTTTTTTTACCCTATTCACCTGTAGTGTCTCGCCTTATATTTAGCACATTGAACAAAAAAGGGTTAACATACGGAATTGCCCAAGGGATATCACCGGGCACCCTCCTAAATCTTAAAAACGTACCCCTAGTCTACTAGATTCTGCACAAAAAAAAAACTTTAACCGACAAAACCAGGTCTGACCCCATGGCTGCTGCACTACTCCCTGTTTGCATGATTATGACCACATTTTCATGTCAACGGTTTCATTTTGATGTTATGTTTAAACTTTTCATTCACAAGTCACCTTCAGATCCACGGGGGTAGAACTACTCACGTTGCTAGTTTCTATCATTGGAATACATACAATAATTGAGGACACTTACCGACGGTAAAAAAAATAAAAAATAAAAAAACTATGAAGGGAACACACCGAACAGACTGTCCACGTTGAACCGATTAACCAGACTTTAAAACGCCTTGGAGGTGATGCCAACCACCAGGTGGCGGTGTTAGGTAGGTGACTATACCACCAGGTGGCGGTGTTAGTTAGAGTTACAGTACCACCAGGTGATGGAGTTATGTAGGATTACAGTACCACCTGGAGTTATGTAGGATTACAGTACCACCTGGAGTTATGTAGGGTTACAGTACCACCAGGTGATGGAGTTATGTAGGATTACAGTACCACCTGGAGTTATGTAGGGTTACAGTACCACCTGGAGTTATGTAGGATTACAGTACCACCTGGAGTTATGTAGGATTACAGTACCACCTGGAGTTATGTAGGGTTACAGTACCACCAGGTGATGGAGTTATGTAGGATTACAGTACCACCTGGAGTTATGTAGGGTTACAGTACCACCTGGAGTTAGGTAGGATTACAGTACCACCTGGTGTTATGTAGGATTACAGTACCACCTGGAGTTATGTAGGATTACAGTACCACCTGGAGTTAGGTAGGATTACAGTACCACCTGGAGTTAGGTAGGATTACAGTACCACCTGGAGTTATGTAGGATTACAGTACCACCTGGAGTTATGTAGGATTACAGTACCACCTGGAGTTATGTAGGATTACAGTACCACCTGGAGTTAGGTAGGATTACAGTACCACCTGGAGTTAGGTAGGATTACAGTACCACCTGGAGTTATGTAGGATTACAGTACCACCTGGTGATGGAGTTATGTAGGATTACAGTACCACCTGGAGTTATGTAGGATTACAGTACCACCTGGAGTTATGTAGGATTACAGTACCACCTGGAGTTATGTAGGATTACAGTACCACCTGGAGTTAGGTAGGATTACAGTACCACCTGGAGTTATGTAGGATTACAGTACCACCAGGTGATAGATGAATTTTCCACCATGTGGAAAATTATAATTCAATTAGACAAACACTGCCAGGCCATTTCCCGGAGGTGTCAAACTGACCTCTGGGTGACAGCAGCTCCAGTCCTGGATGAGAGCTCTGAATTCTCCTGCCTGTTTATGGGCAGTCAGGTACGGCCGGAGCCATACAGACCAGCACTTTCCCGGGGCTACGTCCAGTGTACGTTGGTGTCATTTTTGAAAGAGACGATATCCAGTTCTATCTGTCTCTATGATAATCATAACTCCATGATTGGACACCATATTCTTCACGTGGGAAATACACTTCAAATGAAGAGGTTATATTCAGCACTCACAATGACATATTATTCAACAGAAAATGACCATCTATCCACACAACATACCTTGATACTGCCGGCCGGGTCTACGCTGTGAATGAAGCATGTGACTGATAGAGAGAAACACACCATGGGAACTCGAAGCATCAGGATGGGCTCTTTGGGCCACTCATTTTGGCAGAAGTCAGATTTGCACCCAAGTAACTTTTAGGACTGTGTTTGAGCGACTCTGGGTTCTGTAGGATCTGTTTCAGTCTGTTTAAAAAAATGTATAATGATAATCTTGTACCCACATTTTGTACACGCTCATTGGCTTCATTGACTCCCCTAGAACTTTTTTGATGCCTGACTCCTTGCTATATCTCGGTATACATGAGCACATACTGAAAACCTGGTGGTACTTTACACAATGCATACAGAGGTCACCAGTGCTATTGAGTGAATGTCGTGCACATATCTACAACCCACAAATGTTGAGGGCCTGTGTCCATGTTGTGTTGATATTAGTGCCTATTTTAGCGCCAGCTAAATTTTAGCGCTTCTAGTTGAAAACATCAGAACTTTTCAGAAAGGTGCTGGTGTCTTCATAACTAATCATATATCAGAAGGGACTCGTCACCTTGTAAACAAGACAAATGGAAAAGAAGCATGTCTCAGTGTATCATACGGTGACCAGACGTCCACATTTTCAGTGACATGACCCCGGCTACTGCTGTCCCCGGAAATGTCCCCGGTTTTCACTGTGACTGAAAGATCGGAAATTGGAATAAAGGAAAAAATTAAAAAACGAAAATGTTGACCAAAAGACATGTAGTTGCGCACTGTAACCTACTGCTCGCACAGCCACAGGCTAAAGCCAGCCAGAACGGGCCCCGATCAGAGTAGAATGCCCCTCTAGGGTGCCAGCTGTGCGGTAGAACTATCTTCTACCCTTCTCGAGAGGCTACAGGTAGCCTACTTACGCGGTACTTTCATGGCATTTGTGCATCTATTCAGCCAGCTATGGTGTAAACACAGCAGGAATATCATTGATTGAATACAATTGGCGAACCAAATTTGTTCTTGTAAGTGTTACTGTTTATCATTATCACTCTTTGGTGGGTCACACCCGCTTTTACATGGAATTTACAATTTACAGTCCAAAGATAAATCAGTGTATGGCATGACACATGTCCCAACCTCATTAATGTTCTGCCCATGTATAAGATAAGATAACCCTTTATTAATCCCCCTTAGGAGAAATTTACAGTGACCAGCAGTACAGTGGATAGATTAGTGCAATAAGAGCCTGACTATAGTCAATAAACAATAAATAGATCTAGCTAGACAAGATTAGGTTAAAATAAGTTAAATTAAATGCGAGCTCTTAAAGTCAGGTCGGTGAAAAAGTGAGAACCTGTATCCATACGTAGTAAACATCCTTGGTAGCTGTTTGTAGTGCAAAAATAGATGTGCAAATGTGCGGAATGTGCACAATACATTGGGTTAGGTAAATAAGGTGTAAGGTATGTTGGCCTTCATTTGTAATGTATGTTTTTTTTTTAAATAATTCACACATTTCAAGTTAGGTCCATTCACAATAAGATATTAATATTGTTCAACAATATATGGCAGGTTGGCTGCCTGCTACTTCCCACCCACATTTATGGAAAACTGATTCAACCCCCTTTAAACCATGTATTTTCTAAAACCATATTGAAGTTGTCATTCAACTTGAAGTGTGGCATTTTCCATTTTAAAGCATTCCCCAATTCTTGTGAAAATCATATGATATAAGGAGGAGGCCTTAGCTTGGGTGAAGTGTCTGATACATGTTTTTTTACAGCTGATTTTAAGGATCTTCTTGATCTCAGCTGGAATTTACTTCTTTAATCAGAGAAAAAAAAACATAATTATTAATCAATTCCTTTGCAATTTTGGATAGACTGAGAGAAACTGCTTTGTGAATGGTAAGGGCAGTGTCCCCGTTTTAGTTTTTCTATGACAAAAACAATAGATGTTTGGAGGTTTTTAAACCGCGGAACCGAAAATGTCCCTGGATTTTGTCTCAGAAATCTGGTCACCTTAGTGTAGCAATATGTCAGCAACACCACAACAGAGACTGCTGGTACTCACGGTGGAAGACAACGGTGCTAGATGTGGTCATCCAAATAAAACCCACATGCCTTTTTCTTACTGCACATGCACTTCATCCACATGATGCCCTCATCCTGCCAGCCCTGTCATCCCCAGGTCAATGCTACATGGACACAGGCCCTACGTTTTGGGAAGTGATGTCAGGTTTTGGAACAGCAAACCAAGGTCATGAAAATACACATCTACACATATCAGTTGGTCTTCAAATCCACATTTTACACACCACTGCAATGGGGGGTGAGTATATGACCAAGGCAGAGATTGACCCAGAGAAGCGTTGACATTTATTGAAGTGACATATGTTACACAGTACTGGGAATTGAATCAGAAACAATGAAAGCACACCAAGTGTAGTAGAAACACTTTTACCAACAACATTAAGAACCAGAGCTGTCCTGAAGGCACATAGAGAGGTGGAATCAACATGAAATGATGAAGTCTGGAAGTCTAATAAACACTTTTGTTGTCATAGAGACAGTAAAGATATTGAGTTGTCTTTGGGGCATGTCATGGGCAGTTTAGCCACAGAATAAATAAAATGAACCCATTACCTCTAGCTGGGTGTGCTGTAGGCTAGGAGGAGGTGCTAAGCTAGTTTTACAGACAGGGCTAGCTGGAGGTGCAAGGTTAGCTGAGGGAGCTAGTTTAATAGCAAGTGTAATAGGTCCACCAACAAGCTAATGCCAATGGTGAGAACTAAGAGATTATAAAGAACCTAAAACAACACATGGTGATTAAGTATACACAATTATATGTATTGTGTTATTATCTTATTGCACAATCAAAATAAAGTATTATCTGCAGTTCTAGATAATTTTATGAAACCATTTTAAAAAGATTTAAAATACAAGCCTTGATACAACAGAAGGCTCTATCACCAGTTGCAGTTATCTTCAGCCATAGGCTATGAGGCCAGCCATATAGGGCGTATCCTTGTTGTCCTCCTATTGTTGTCTCTGGTCTCTAATCTCAATTGGTATCTGGTCTCTCTTGATCTCTGGTCCCTAGTTTGTAGTCTCTGGTCTCTAATGGTTTCTGGTTCTCCTGTTTTTTGTTTTTTTTAAAGTAATTGGTCTCTAGTCTCTCCTGATCTCTTCTAGTCTCTGATCTGTCACTGTTCTCTAGTCTCTGGTCTCTCTCACTGGCATCTGGTCTCTCCTAGTTTCTGCTGGTCTCTACTCTCTAATGGAATCTGATCTCTCATGGTTGCTGGTCTCTACTGGTTTCTCCTGGTCTATCTGGAGGGTGGTATTGTGCTGGTTTTGGAATGTAGTAAGTCTTCCTGGTCCAGCTGTAGAGGAGGGTTCTGCTGAGTACTCCTGATGTTCAAGAGAGAGTGCGTGTGTGAGTGTGTTGGTTACAGCTGAGTTGGTCCTCTGGTGTGTGTCTCAGTGCTGCCAGCAGGAGGTGCTGTCACCAGGTTCCTCAGGTAGACACAGGGGTTCCTCCTCCTTCCTCCAGGGGTGGAGCTCAGAGGAGGAGCAGGGGGTCTGACGGACATGAGGGGCTGTACCTCCTGCTGCTGCTCAGACAAGGGCTCCTCTTCCTCCGCCTTCTGCTCCTTCTCTGATATGCTGAAGGAACATGGAAGAGAGAGAGAGGGTCGCTGGCCGGCCAGCCGTGAGAGGGTCGTGACCCTGGGGTTAGGGTTAAGGGAGGAAGGGGACAAGGCCGTGACCCTGGGATTAGGGTTTAGGGAGGAAGGGGACAAGGCCGTGACCCTGGGGTTAGGGTTTAGGGAGGAAGGGGACAAGGTCGTAACTCTGGGGTGAGGGTTCAGACTGAGGGGGGAAGAGATGCTTTCCAGAGAGGAGATACTCTGGTTCCAGGCCTGCTGGAGGTCCACAGGGATGATCTTGGTCGCCTCCACAGAGACGCAGGGAGGGAGGGAGCCTGCACCGGCCTTCCAGGGGAGGAAGCGCTCACCGCAGGTAGGGGAGTCCAGCGAGGGGCTCCCACACGCCTCCAGAGCAGCTGGAACTACAGACAGGAGGAGCTGGCTGTTGGAGCAACCTAGCAACTGGAATGCTTGAAACTTGTTCTGGTGACTTTCTCACTGTATTAACAGCAATAAAGTGTTTTACTTTCTTCTGACAAATTAGATTAATTCATAAATGTACTCATTGTAAGTCGCTTTGGATAAATGCATCTGCTAAATGCCCTAAATGTAAATGTAAAGTGACTCTGCAGTCCTGCCAATGTCAGGACTGCAGAGTCACTCCCCATCTTCCGGAAGAGACTCAAGACTGACCCTGCATAACCCTACCGTCATGCTCTTATTTGTTGTATGTCTTTAATCACTATTTGCAATTTGGCACTTTGATCGCTCATACTTCGCTCACACTTAGTCAGAAATGTTGTATACTAGCAATAGTTAACCTAGCAATTGAAATTCTTGAAACTTCTGGTGACGTTCTTACTGTATTAGCAGCAATTAAATGTTTCACCTTCTTATGATAAATTAACTCTTTGTAAGTCGCTTTGGATAAAAGCGTCTGCCAAATGCCCTAAATGTAAATGTAAATGTAAATGGTGTGTGTCTGTGTTGTGTGTTTGTGTTGTGTGTTGATGGGGTGTGTCTGTGTTGTGTGTTGGTGGGGTGTGTATTTGTTGTGTGTTTGTGGTGTGTGTCTGTGTTGTGTGTTGGTGTTGTGTGTCTGTGTTGTGTGTTGGTGTTGTGTGTCTATGTTGTGTGTTGGTGGGGTGTGTATGTGTTGTGTGTTGGTGGGGTGTGTATGTGTTGGTGGGGTGTGTCTGTGTTGTGTGTTGGTGGTGTGTGTATGTGTTGTGTGTCAGTGGTGTGTGTCTGTGTTGTGTGTTTGTGGTGTGTGTCTGTGTTGTGTTGTTTGTGTGTTTCTGTGTCGTGTGTTGGTGGGGTGTGTCTGTGTTGTGTGTCTGTGCTGTGTGTCTGTGTTGTGTGTTGGTGGTGTGTGTCTGTGTTTTGTGTTGGTGGTGTGTGTGTGTTTTGTGTCTGTGTTGTGTGTTGGTGGTGTGTGTGTGTTGTGTGTCTGTGTTGTGTGTTGGCGGTGTGTGTCTGTGTTGTGTGTTGATGGGGTGTGTCTGTTGTGTGTTGGTGGGTTGTGTATATGTTGTGTGTTGTGTGTTGGTGTTGTGTGTCTGTGTTGGTGGGGTGTGTCTGTGTTGTGTGTTTGTGGTGTGTCAGTGTTGTGTGTTTGTGTTGTGTGTTTGTGGTGTGTGTCTGTGTTGTGTGTTTGTGTTGTGTGTTGATGGTGTGTGTCTGTGTTGTGTGTCTTCGTTGTGTGTTTGCTGTGTGTGTCTGTGTTGTGTGTTTGTGTTGTGTGTTGATGGTGTGTGTCTGTGTTGTGTGTTTGTGGTGTGTGTCTGTGTTGTGTATTGTGGTACCTGACTGAGGTCGCTGTTTCGGCGTTTCCTCCTTCTTGCGAGCAACAAACGTAATCCCAACGTCTTCCTCTCTCTCTGACCGCTCCTCCTCTTCCTCTCTGTCCTCCTCCACCTCTGACTCCACTGGCACCACCACTGGATCTGAACAGACTATGTGGTTACTCCACCCATACACCAACACTCACTGCACTATCTATCGACAGCCGTTCGGGCCCTGAGAAACACTTTACAAAATAGAATAAATATAGAATACAAATATAAAATAGAATATATATATATATATATATATATATATATATATATATATATATATATATATATATATATATATATATATATAATATGTATATGTTTAATGCGTTTGAAGACTAAACAATGCTCACTTCCCTGTTCTCACCTCCTTGTCCCTCTCTGATTTGTATACTATTATTTTAATAGCCATTTCTTTTGAGAACATATCTCGCATTTCTTCCTGTTGTCTTGTGTCTGAGCGGCTAGAAAGGTGCTTTACAGACACAATGGCCCTCATTTATCAAACGAGCGTACGACAGAAAACGGGCGTAAAATGGACGTACGCTCATTTCCACGTTGAGCTTGGCATTTATCAATTTGAACGTGAGCGCAGGCTGCGACGAAATCTCACGTCAGGTCTGAGCTCGTGTACGCAACTTTTTCGAGTTCTAACAGTGGCGAGACTGGTATATCCGCAAGAGTCGGACAACTTTTTCTTCACCTTATTCGGAATAAAATAACTTTAACGCAATGCAAACAATAGCCTTTAGGTCAAACGTGAAATGTTTTAAGCTGGATCAATTTAACATCAATTTAACATTTAATTAATTATTCAATTAATTATTTACCTCTTCCGTAGCCCACTGAACAAGGGACACACTGTTGACTGCAACAGTGATTTGTTTCCATATAGCGTTTTTTTGCTTGCCCTTAATTAGATTAGATTAGATTCAACTTTATTGTCATTGTGCAGAGTACAAGTACAGCGACAACGAAATGCAGTTGGCGTTCTAACCAGAAGTGCAAATGAGCGATAAAGGTGCGGGTTGAAATGCAGAAATGCAGAATAAGGTGCAGAGTGCAAAATTGAAAAACATGAAAAGTGGCAGTAGTTATTAAAGTGACAGTAAACAGTGCAGGTGGAGGTAGTGATCGTTGAGGTAGTAAACTGTTACTAACACTAGCAGAAACAGGCTGTAAAAAATGTTTTAAAAAATGTAAACAATGTACAGGTAGTGCGATAAATAGTAATGTAATACAAGAAGTGTACAGGTGGTGCAATAGTGCGCTAGTGCAATACAACGGAACGGGTAGGCTATAACAGATGAATGTGGATTGTATGGATATGGGGGTGGGGGTTGCAACGGCAGATGATAATAAATAATACAATAAATAACATTACTATAAATAACATGAAGTATGACCAGGGGGGTGAGGGGTGGGGGTGCTGGGTGGGCAGGGGTGAGTGTCCTTGGGGGGGGGGGGGGGCGCATCCATAGGGCGCATCAACAAGTGACACGAGTGTCTCCATTTCTGTTTCTGGAAAAAATCCGCTTCTTCTTTGCCGTTGGATGTTTCTCCATGTCGTAAAAGTTAGGGGCGAGACTTCTTTTATAGGGGCGTGTTACGTTAATTACGATCGATCTCAGCCGCCGTATTTATCAACACCAAACTCCTTCGTACGCTGGATTGGTGTGATACGTTACGTTTTGTAAATCTCACGTGGGTCCTATCGTAAGATGAATCATGCGTTCAGATTTGCGCTCATTTCTACGTTGGTTTGATAAATGAGGGCCAATGTCTCTGATTGTGATCTGAGGGTTAGCGTTAGCATGGGTAGCATGTTAGCATGTCTTTAACCCTCGTCCTGCCAGCTGACGTTGCGCCGGGGTTTGTCACTCGCCTCCTGCTCCCTGGAGTCTGATCCTCGATGCTGTGGAGGAACAAACACTGAACCGACTGGAGCCACAAACAAGCTAACGCTACGAAGATGTAGCCCCTCCCCGCCGCCCGGCCTGACAGAGAACAGCACCTTCTTCTGGCTGCGCTCCTTCTTGTGTCTCTTGTGCCTGGACGTCTTGAAGTTCTCCATACGGCTCCTCATGTTCCTCTGGAAGACCTCCCTCTCCTGTCGCTGCTGCTCCCCTGCTGGCATGAAGTGTCTGCTGTAGTGGGACTGGTACTGGAGAGAGAGAGAGAGAGAGAGAGAGAGAGAGAGAGAGAGAGAAGAGAGAGAGAGAGAGAGAGAGAGAGAGGAGAGAGTGAGAGAGGTGAGGAGAGTGAGGGAGAGAGAGAGAGAGAGAGAGAGGAGAGAGAGGGAGAGAGAGAGAGAGAGGGAGAGGAGAGAGGGAGAGAGAGAGAGAGAGAGAGAGAGAGGGAGAGGGAGAGAGGGAGAGCGAGAGAGAGAGAGAGAGAGAGAGAGAGAGAGAGGAGAGGGAGAGCAGATGAGAG